>APFE031692297.1:0-23827 GCA_000404065.3 Pinus taeda | reverse complement strand
TAAAAAATATAAAAAGATGAAGAAACATATATTTCAAAATTTTTTATTAAAATTTTTATCGTATTCCAATTCGAACTTGGTAACTACTATGGTCTATACTGTTGGATAATTTAGTAATCAAGTGAATGACCAAAATTTAACACCGTGTGCAGTGCTTTATTGAAGAAAATAAAACTGGCTGATTATTATGTTATAAAACAAATCCAATGGAAAAAGTATGTGCGCACATGAGAGGTAAAATACAAAGAAGACCTCTTCAACACTTTTATTTAAGACGACTCCGATAGGCGCAAGAAATAGTGTAAATGAATGAAACAATCCACACTCCGGCTACATATCCATCTTGTAATAAATGACTACATATCCTTCTGGTAATAAATGTATGAACGATACAATCTGGTAATAACATATCCTTATTACATCCCATACACAGAGTCGTAATAAAAGAATTGAGAAACAATACGATACAATACTAGCTGCAACAACAATAAATCCATCCAGGCACTTTTACCCTCTCCTTTATATGCTGCTGGCGGAAAAAATAAAAGTTAATGATCCCATTATTCCCACCAATTGAATTAGCATGTTCGCGCCCATCATAGATCCTGAGTTGGCAGAGGCAGTTGGCCCCTCCTTGGCAAACGGAGAAAGTGCTCCACCAGTAGTCGGAGTCGTAGTTGGAGGAAGAGTTGCTGAAGTGGCGGGCGACTTAGCTGTGGGTGTGGGATTACTGACTACTGGAGTTGGAGACGAAGGGGCCGCCGCAGCAGGAGGATTCGAAGCTAAAACCACCAACAAGAAAACAAATTAAATTGCAATTAATATTCCTCTTCCATCTGGAGAAAGAAACGCAGAAAGTGAAACAAACAACAAGTAGCAATTGAATATAACAGTCCATTCAGTTTATGATGATGAGGTAATTACCAGAAGTTGATTTGCATTGGCTGACAGGAGGAGTAGTAATTTTGCAGGCGCCTGGGAGAGCGAGGGCCTGAGTTTGGTTGATAGGAATCCCCAGGGGATTGTTGGTTGTAGTAACCATCTGGCAGAGACAGGCAGCGCTGGTGCTGACGACGGAGGCAAGGCCGGTGCAGCAGCCCTGTGTTGGACTACTGTTGTTTGCTCCTCCCTGCAAGAAGGCGAGGCACGGCGCCAAACTCACCAAAGCAGCACTACATGAAGACGAAGACTGAGCTGCCACCCTGCCCACACTTCCCCCTGCCGCTATGACTATAAATGCTAGTGATAATGCCAATACGTTGGCCATGATATCAACTATAATCAATTTAATCACCAGCAAGCGAGGCAAAGCCAAAAAATAATCAATTACTTAGATACAGATCTCTGCAGAAATTAGTTAGTAACAGCAGAAATGCAGTACGAAGAATAAGAAACGTTAATCGGTTTACTGAATGTCTGAGAGCAGAAAAGGGAAAGGTTTGTTTATAAAGTGGATGGGTTAGCCGAGGAGAGGGAATAGCTGCGTGGCAATGGACAGATACACTAACTATTGCTGGTCATCTCTTCACCCAACTTCTTGCTATCTTCGCCAACTGCTTTACCACATTTTCGCTTTTGTAAAGTGATTTATCAATTACACAATTGTTCCCTAGTAGTCTGTCTCTGCAATTTTGGCGAACAAACTGTCAGCGAGTTTGTTGTCATGTTCAATTGCGTGGAGAGGTCCAACACAAACCCCAGGCTAACGGCCATAATATAATAATACAAAATACAGGAATAGAGGGGTCCGCCATGGCTCTATTGTCAATCGTATATCAAGGTGTCCACCTATAATATTAAGTCTCCTCTTTCGAACTTTCCATGCGATGCTTTCACTACACTCAACTAACGAATCTTGCAAGAACACGTGTATTCTTCATTAAGTTACATATTTGTTGCAAAACATTAGAAAAGCTACCTATTCAATCCAATTATTCTAGATGCAAAAACATAACGTGCACTTAAACGTAAAGTAGATGTCTATCAACTAGAAAGGGACAATCAAGAAGATGGTTGGGATGAACGGGCAAACAACCATGAAAGAAATGGGTCCAAATCAACAACAATTTCAAATGAGTTTAACTATTGATCGTAAACACGTTGACTTTTTGAAAACAGAAAGTATACATTCTTTCAACGGATTGAATATTATTCGCAATGGAGAAGTGTCATAGTGACATTTCCAATAATGATAGGTGTGTGCCAGCAAATCCTGTTGAATCTTGATGATCACCCTCATACTTTGAGGCAAACTTTTTTGGATGACTTATGATATGGTCTTTACAACATATTGATGAAGCTTAGTTGTGAACTCTGAGACTGAAATTTAGGACATTTTGGTGATGAAACGCGGTGAATTGTATAGCGATTGAGAGCGGCTTCTATGTGACGAATTCTACTATCGAAATTTAAGAAATATGGGTGATGAAAAGTGGCCAAGTATATAATTAGAAATTGCCTCAAAAGGTGCAAAGAGAGGCCGATAGGATTCTTGAATTGAAAAATTTGTATTTTGGTTTTCATAATTAGCAAATAATAAGTGAACGTTGATTTGGAAGATTGAATTTTGGATTATGTAATTGTCTTCTTGAGCTTGGCATTGAAGGTAGCAAAGCATATCTGGAGGTGTTTATAGTACATCGTAGATCACTTTACTCAAAATGATAATGTAGAATAACACATAAAAGATTCTATCCATGAGATTGATAATGAAAAATAACACATAAAAGATTTTAGCCATGAGTTTGACAATCTTCTTGACATCTAAACAAGTTTTTCCAACCCAAATTTACTTTTCTTGTTTTTCTCCTTTGGTTGTTCTCTATGTTAATTGTAATGAGCTTTCGAAGAAGACATATGGTTTCTACTCCTTCATGCCCACTTTTTGTGAAAACTCTCAACTACTACATCATAAATCTCATATACATGTAATATGTGTACATTTTCTATAATACAATGTCCTCTAACTTACCAACATAAAAAACACACTATACAATATAATATAATTGATAATATTAATTTATTTTTGCAAAAATACTCCAACAATATGTTTCTTATATACACTAAAGCAATACCAAAATTGTGCACTAAATCCCCATGTAAAAGACAAAAACATAATGAAATTTCAATATAAAAAAAATATAATATGAATTTAATTTTTCTTCAAATCTTAATTGATTTAAATAATAGAAATATTAAATTTGTTCGCTAATTAATTATAATTTCTAATCTTTCTCATATTCTTAAACTTTAAACTAAAATCACCTATATAAATTTAATAATATAGAAAATATATTTTTACCTTTCCTACCTTCACCTTCATGAAAAATGAATATTTACTAATTTAAAAATATATAAAATAAATTTATGATCATCTCATTGTGATAGCCGGGATGGGAGGGGAAAGGCCACGGTTATTTTCCACCATCTACTTTGCCAACAACTACTTTAGGAAGCAATATTGTTTCACAGGACCTAAACAGACAAATCAATGAAGTTGTTCTCCAATTGTTGTTTAAGTGTTGCACTTGGTCTGACTAATAAAAAGTATTAAAAATAATACAATGGATGGTGAAAAAATGCATCCCTCATAAGCACAGAAATCCCACTTCTTTCTCTACACATTGCATTTCACGAGTAATAAACCAGCATTAACAATGATGATAAAAAGGATGCAAAAATTCACCAAAGCCCAAAGGTTGATCAAATATGCTTCAATCCGATTTAACTTCACATCCAGAGTATTCCCTCGATATATGGAGCATGCTATAGTGTTTCCACTGGAGCAATCCGCCACTAGGAAAAGAAAAACCACTAGGAAAAGAAAAAAAAGGAATTTATGGACATCTTACTGTTGAATGCCCTTAATTAAGATAGAAAAGAAGAAAAATGGCTGGGAATTGAGTATCTAAATTCTTTTACTAAAATAAAAACACTTCACCCCTAAAATTGGTAAAAGTTGTGTAACATCACATTCACTGAACACGAAATTGAATAACCTTGATATTCTAGAGGATGAATCACATGGTTTTAACAAATTGCCATAGCTCAATTTCAAAATTCCAACTAAAATTCTTTCATCATTAAAATAAATTCAAGGTAAAGAAAACACAAAATCGGTCCTTTGCATGAGATTTCATTCAAACTAACAAGGTCATTACAAAACAAGTGCTGTGGGGGAAATAAAATAACTCACATTTCTCCTCGTCGTCTTCCATGTGGCCCCATAAACCGTTCCTCCTGTCCTCTCTTCATATTCCAAAATAGTTACGATTGCAGTACCTTCAATACGCTTGATCGAAAGGCAACTCTGAACGCCAAAAGAAAAACAATAAATCACTTATAATTTCTTTCATACAGGGAATTTAAGCATCATATAATGGCGTGAAGCCGCATCTATGCATATTGAAGAACAAGAGAGACTCTTAGAAATTTGAATTAATGCAAGAAATGTACAAAATTTTGAGGAAAACAAGTGCAGAAGCGCAACAGATTGAGGGCAACAGAGTTGCAAGCTGACGGTGCCAACACTAACATCGTCATCGTTTCGATCCCTCAAATGGTGGAGTTGTTCGTCAGAGCTGTGCCTGTTACGGCGGAAGACAATCGTGTTCACAACTATCAGATTCCTCCGAATGACGCCTTCTCTCATCCCGAACTCCAATTCAAATTCTTCAATTTCACCTATGAGGTTGACGGCGTTCTGGGACAGACTTACAGGCCTAATTTTAAGAATCCTGTCAAGGTTGGAGTTCCTATGCCTATCATGGGTGGAGAAAATAAGTACAGAACCTCCTCACTTCTTGCAGCCGACTGCCGTTACTGCATTTTCTCGCCCCACTGTCCTTCCATTACCCAGGCCTTCAGTGTGAAAGATATCAGCCTGGATTGCACCAGCAAGTTCGGGAAAGCCCATGGAACTGGTCTCGCATGTCGTAGATAAATGCATTTGACCGCAGTAACCGCAGTACGCCTATTCTGCTAGGTGTCAGCCTGAGAACGAAAGGGACGACGAAGGTCCCTTTCAAAGGAAGGCCTATCGGCCTAATTAGTTAACCACTTGAAAGTTTGAAAATCTATTATTCATTTGTAATAAGAGTGGTGATATTCTTTCTTTGATGGTGAGTAAACAATGTTAGATAAGATAGATGGTGAGTAGACAATGTTAGATAAGATGAGATAAGATAATAATATTTATGTTTAATTAATGATCATAAAGTAGGTCAAAAAGATTATTGAGTACAATGATGTCCATAAAATGTGGGAGAACCAAACGGTCTCCTATAAAAATACAATGCATGAATATAAAAGATACAATGCATGAACATAAAGATACAATGTATGGAATGCCCTAACTGAAGAGCACTGAAAAAAATTGCACAAAGTTTGTTGGCGTGATGAAGGGTCAGTGGGAGGTACGGATTGTCCACTCACTCGTTGTCTAGGGGAGTGTGTTATACATAGTGCCACATTCTAGTCGTATGGTTTTATTTATAATGAAAAAATAGCCACATTAAGGAAACTTTTGACAGTTTCGGCATGAACCAAGTAATGTTTCTTTTTCCTTTGATTAAAAGAAGAGGTTTACATTTTAATAAGTTGTCATGCACTAAAATTCAATGACCCAAGGTTTGAGACATCAATGGCAAAATTGATGACCCATGTCTAAGTTCACTTGGTGAAGCAATGGAACTAAAAAAGATACAAATTGTCATGCACTAAAATTCAATGACCCAATTTGAGGCATCAAGGGCAAAATTGATGACCCATGTCTAAGTTCACTTGGTGAAACAATGGAACCAAAAAAGGTACAAATTGTCATGCACTAAAATTCAATGACCCAAGGTTTGAGACATCAATGGCAAAATTGGTGACCCATGTCTAAGTTCACTTGGTGAAACAATGGGACCAAAAAAGATATTGTAGGTTTTCGAGGCACCTAAGGTGGGCATAAAGGCTATGGAATTCCAAGATGGACCAATATGTGGCTAATGGTAAACCCACCTAAGATGAGGGACCAAGCAAAGAAATCCTTCTTCAACTCTATTGGAGGTCTTATAGATGTTATGCAATCTACAAAGCCATGGCCATGTTGTAGGTTTTGACTTGAGTTTCCATGGTCTATTAAGTCAAAAATCCAAAATAAGGCCATGTCAATTTGTCACTATCAATTAGCTTGTATTCCATGAAGCTTCTAGCTTAATTCAACTTCTCCTCCCTATAAATGGGGGATTGAATTCCTTGCTTCATTAAGAGGGAGTATGGATTAAGCTCTTTAATCCTTATAAGAGCAAAATCACAGAGTTGTCAAGTTGAAATTGCTCCTTTAACCTAACCGAAGTAATCTATTGTCTGCATTAAGAATCAAATGTGCCTCAAATAATGTTAATCCCTCTTTTGAAGAAAGATGAGGTCAAGAACCAAGGAGATTCAAAGAACATGTTTCTTTCATATGATTGGACAAGACATTGTCATATCTCTTTGAAACATAAGCCAAATTAGAAATCCTAATCTTTTCCATTAAGGAATAATTTAATCACTCCAAACCACGAAAATCCCTTTATAGGGTTTGTAAGTTTAGGCCTAACCATGACTTCATGCCCATGACAAATCCCTAACATATATAATTATGAAGGAATACCTTCCAAAGATTTGATAACTTATTTAGCACAAAAGGCTCAAGTTTGAGAATGCAATTATGGTGATCCCCATTCCACTCTAATTCTTAGGAGTGCAACAAAAGTTTCATTTAACTCAGTGAAACTATTTGCCACCTTTAATAGGAAGAGTAATTATAAACTTGAGTTGCAACAAGAATTCTAAGCTCTATTACAAATTTTGACCTTGGTCAAGAGTTTACTCAAACGTTTTCTATTTCGCTCTCCATTTTCTAAATAACCATCTCTCGTAATTCGCTAGGTAGCACCTAAAAGGCATAAGAAATCTCTAAGAAATAAAAGCTCTACTTAGGTTGGATCCATAACCAATAATAATCTATTAGCAAATATAAAATATCACTAATATTTTGTTTATAATGCTTGGTTTTGGATCTTTAAGTACATAAAATTATGTTTTAATTTGACTTGTGACTAAATATAAGTGATGTCTTTGTAATAGTTCACTTGATTAAAAGTTACATTATTAATCTTCATACAGCGACTACATACCCTCAACACATTCTCTTTTGTTGTGGTCAGCCTCTAGAGAGGGATTTAGTCCCCCTCTAAATCCAAAGTCTTCTACATTTTGAGCCATATTATCTACAATTGGAAAATCCTCCAAATGTCAATCGTCAAGGTTCATAAAAAAAAAATGAAAATTATTCCTGAAGCAGCTCTCCTAGCAGACTCCTTAAGGCACTCGACTCTCACTCTTGTAGAGCATGGTATAATTGTCGAGCTCACCAAAATCTTATTATCTCCTAAGGCCATGGAAAGCTAGTTATAATACAAATGGGAAGTTATATTTAAGGGGAAATTGACCTGTTAATCTCATTGAAGGGAATTCTATGCATTTGTGTTCAAATCCAAGGAAGATAGAAACTTAATTTTTAAGAATGGATCATACTTCTTTAGCTCTTGTGGCATGTACCTGAGTCACTAAACTTTGGTTTTCAACCTTGAACATGATATCCCCTATGTACTTCTTGTTTGGCTTAGTCTTCCTCATTTGCCCCACAGTTGTTGGAATGAAAAATCATTGCACTACATTGGGAACTCACTGGTACATTATATTGACAGGGTTATACCAAAGGAGGGTATGTTCCCTTATGCAAGGATCTATGTGGAGGTAGATTTAGGAAAGGCAATCCTAGAAGCTAATCTCTTGACCCTAAACAACTAGAAGCATGAGCAAACTTTGGACTATGGACAACTACCTTTCAAGTGAAATTATCACCATGGATATGACTATTTCACAAAAAAATGTAAGAAAAATGTTCAAACAACTATGTCGATCACTAACAAAGAAATGGCAAGAAATAAAGAAGAAGAAAAAAAGGAATCCTAAATAATAATAAAAATTGTTTGTTCTTCTAAACCGACTCCATCATCTTTTAGGCTCGTCACTCCTATTTCCAGGCAAGCACCATCCCTTACATAGCCACAAAGATCTCTCTGATCAAATCAGCAAATCAGTCCAAACACCCCTAAAGAAGATCAAATAAGCATCTACACTTTCTAGGTGAATAGGTTCAAAATCCTCTCTCAAGATGAACCAATTATGTTTTAAAGAGATTAGCTTATACTAGTCCAAATCTTGTAGCCCCAACTCCCTTCAACATATGATCTCAAAAGGAAAACCTAGGATCGAATATTCAAGTGGACAACAAGGAGTCCTTATCCACTATCCATGAAGAATTAGAGCACCCCATGGAAAAACCTTCCATTCCTTTAAGTACTCACACTAAAAAGAAAGCCTAGCAAATGGAGGAACAATAGAAAGAGAAGGATGTAATGAAGAAAGGCTACCAAAGATTATCATGAAGAAGAAACAGTAGTCTACTTCATGAAAATAGATAAAATTGGAACAAGAAGTTGAATAAATATAAATAAATAAATATTTATTTTTTTCCCAACATTGGTTACAATGTACAGTGATGGTCAACAATATACTCCATAGAGCATTTGGGTTGTAATCATTTTTGTAACAAGTTTACCTTTAGTCTTAATTGCAATGATTATTACATAATTAAGTTAGGTTTATTACAAGTCACCCCTACTTGAAATGTTTCAATCTCGAAGCATGAGCAAAGATGAATGCCTTGATATAAAGTCCTCATTTTCCTGCATGGTTGTATCTTCTAGTAAATTCTTACACTTAATTAGGTACTCATTGAACTTCTCAAGTGACTAGTTTAAATTTTGGACTTGAAAGGTGTCACATTTGTCACATCAATATGGGTGGAGCTAAAAATGGACTTTTCCATGAAGTGGTCTCTAGATCGTGCTGGAGAGAGACCCCAAGATAGGTCTTGAAAAATGATATTATATTTCCCAAGAATCTTGTCAAGCCATTACAGGCCACCTCCATTAAATAACAATGGAAAAGAATCAAATTCTCCACTCTATTAGATGAGAGTATTTGCAAGACCAATGTTTTGATTCCATAAAACTTATATTTCTTTTGGTTTTCAAAAAACTTTAGAAATTAATTTTTTAGTTTAACCCCACTATACTAATTGTGGACAACCATTGGGCTCCTAAAACTACATCCACTCCCCTTATTTCCATGACATACACGGGGGATTATAATTTGTAGCCATAATTGGCAATTTAACCTTATGGCACTTCCCCTTACACAAGGTACTTCTATTCCTTGGAATTATGGCATGAAGGTCAGAAGAGGGATAGATAAACACATTTAATTGTTTTGCTACTTTTGTAGAACTCCCATTATCTATTAGCATTATTAATCTTGTATTTTTAATGTATCCCAAACCTTGAGTTTGCGGTTGGGAAATGTTGGTCATCATAGCAGATGAGAGTGTTGGAGTAGAATTTTGATAGTTTGATCCTCTAGGATTTGTGTGTTTTTTATTTAAATTCTCTGCATTTATGTCTTATGGAGATAAATAGCATATTTCTTTGTTGTTACCACTTTGTTCTTCACATAGATAGAATATATTTTCCTTCCTTTGTGGTCTGACCTCTAGTTGGGAGCATGACATCTAAAGCATTGATTTTAGTCATCCCCTTCATCAATCGGTGGCATCCTTTTATTAGGGAGAATATACTTTGGGTTCAATTCCTTGGAGTGGGAACCAATGACTTGTTGTATGGATGTTAGTTTTTCTTTAACATTTAATCTTTTATTCAGACTTGTTGAATGTCATTTATATCTAACATCATGAGCTCGTTCTTTTTGTTTTCCTTCAATCCTAATATGGAAAATTGTAAGAGATACTCATCTTGTAAGTGAGGGATGTGAGTAACTTATTCATGCAAGTCGTTAAAAAATTCAGCCACTAAAGCTAGCTGTTGTAATTGAGTGAGTTTAGAGAAAACTTATGTTTCTTTGATGTTTTGAAACCTCTTGAAAAAATGTTATTTGAAGGTATTCTAGTTTCTTAAATGGTCATTTAAGTGCCACTACTAGAACTAATTGAGTGTAGTGACGCGACACTTATTTTTTCTTCGTCATCATACATTTGGTGCAATTCAAAATAGTGCTCATGTCTAGTTTCTTAAATGGTCGTTTAAGTGCCACTACTAGAACTAACTGAGTGTAGTGATGCGACACTTATTTTTTCTTCATTATCATACTTTTGGTGCAATTCAAAATAATGCCTATGTCTATTTATCCATCTAGTGATCTCTTTATCATGCCCTTTGTCAAACTTAAGGGCATCAATTATCATCTTGTGTGTAAATCCATTAAAGGAACCATGCTTTGGCCATGGAAAAGCATAATGTGAATTCAGACTATTCAATCCCTTGCTCACTCCCTCTGGTTCTTTAATCATGACCTCATGGTTATCAAAATGGTTGATTTAATATTTCAAACCTTGTTACACTAGTACAAGTATATGGGAAAAATACTTCATTTCATCATCATTTAGGAGGAATTTGTTAAATTTGTTGGAGCTCTTATCCAGGAAAAAAAAAAACTTCCATTCCTTTATCTACATGCCCAAGCTTGTTGAAAATCTCATTTATTGAGTCTTTTAAACCTTTCAACTCATTGTTGAAGTCTTTGGTAGGTCGCAGTGATGTAATGCTTGGATTGTTAGTAGCCTCAAACTATTTCTTGAAATTCTCTATTTGCCTCATTGACATTGACAGTTATGACAAGTTTCTTTGTTAGCTTTCAACTCAAATTGAGTAGTGTAAGAGGAATGGAGACATATAAAATATTTTTTTTTTCTTTTTATTTACTGGGCTAGTAATTAATTTTTAAATAAGTTGGTAAAAAAAATTGTTATTGGGCATAATAATTTTTTTTACTAAGTTGGTAATAAATTTTACTAGGTTGGCAAATTTTTTTTGCATGATTAGTAAAGAAAACCAAGGGCCCAAAGTGGTTCTAATATCACATGAAGGGGATCAGGTAGTCTACTTCATGAAAATATATCAAATTGGAACAACCAATTGAATAAAAACAAATAATGGAAATTTTTGTAGAAATTTAATTAGAGAGCAAATAAATTATTGAGAAGAAAAACATTACAACCAACAACAAAAATAAAACATTAAACATAATATTTACCCTAGGAAAAGCCCCAAGGGTTAGCTCAATTGGTCTAGAGCTAGATGTGAAGATTTTTTATATTGTTGCTAGTTGTTGCTGATCACGGGTTTGACTCTCTTTGATTCACTTGGGGCAAGACGTTGTAATTAGGGCCATCGATTTACCTAGTTTACCATCCACAAAATGTGGGGAAATACTCCAAGGTTTCTCGTGCTTTCATTCCAGTAAAAAAAAATTACCTTCCCCAACTCCTAGGAAAAACATAGCCTAACATAATTCCATTAGATCCCTTGGCCAAAACCCTAGCCAAGCCGGCAAAGTGAGCCTTCACCGCTCATTTCATTAGCACAATTATAATAGAGTTCTTCCTAGCATTTAAAGTCTCCATCACGTGAATTCCACATGAAAATTTCCATGGGAAACCTTAAAACCATGGTCCCAAAACCACTACTAATGACCTGGTCAACTTAGACTCTTTCCCTGAGTCAAGTTAGCCTAACAATTTTATTATTTTTCCAATGTTGGTTACAATGTACAATTATGGTTAACTATATATTCCATAAAGCATTTGGGTCGTAAACATTTGTGCAACAAGTTGACCTTTGGTCTTAATTTTAATAGTTCTCACATAATTAAGTTAGGTTCTTACATCTCACTTGAAAATTAGCTAGAGACAAATGCAAAGAAGTTGCAAATAGAGATAAGGTCTTTGAAACTTAGACTACTCTATACAAGACCCTTTCCCTTAGATATAGAATAACAAAGATTTTTCGAGCTTCAATGTTGTCTCACGGTAGATCCCACAAATCCCAAGGTAAGTAATGAATATTGTCTCTTGGAATCGCAGAGAATTAGGGAGTCACTATAGAGAGAAAGCCTTGAGGGATCTTATTAAAGTGGAAAAACCCATAATCTTTCTACTCTAAGAGACGAAGATAGAGGCTTCTAAAGTAATATCAAAATGCAAAAAGAAATGGCACATTTTTTAATTTGCAACATCAAGTTCACATGATGCCTCATAAGGTTTATGTACAATTTGGACTAATTCTCTTTTCCAACTTGCTTTTTCTTACCAATCCCAACATTGGATAATCACTAAAGTTTATTCATCTCCACTCAGGGAAACAATTTAATGCTTACATCCCTTAGCCTACAAAGAAAATAAATATTAATGGAACTCTCTTTTATCTATAAGGAACTCAAAACATTTTTAGTGTAGTATAGTAGGCAAGGATCTCAATGTAACCTTGAATAATAAGGAGAAACAAGGAGGGATCATTATTAAGGATCCATTCCAAGAAAATATGGAGGATATGCTCTTTTAATGGGATTTGGTGGATATCAAATCAAGCAAAGGAAATTTTACATGGTTGAAAAAAAAAATTGGGCCTAGGCACATTGCAGCTCAATTTGACAGGTTTTTAGTCCATATTGTTGTTCTTCTTTGAGATTGTCTTATTGCTTCTATAATATTACTTTTCTACTTCATATCATAAATTTATAATGTTGATCATGAAATATCACTTAATTATTTTCCTCTTCCTTTTAGGTTCAGTCTTTGGTGGTTGCAAGACTCAGAAGCAATGGATGTTATCTTTGAGGCTTGGCACACTTAGATCTCTAGCTCCCTTGTTTATAATTCAAAACAAAATATCAAATCAATGAAGTTTGCTCTTAAGTGTTGGGCAAATCTATCTCTCTCTCTCACCTTCAACTCTTGAGAAAGAGCCTATTCAATCTCAAGTCGACTTGGTGTAAGCCATAATGGAATCTAAGTAGATCTCTTACACGTTACAACAACACAAAATTATGAAATATCAAAAACTTCACAAGGTGTTGAGAGCTAAAGAAGAAACATGGTGGCTCTAGTTAATAAGCCTCTGACTTAAATCTAGGAATAGCAACACAACTTTCTTCCATTGATGGGATAGAGCTATATTGCAAAAGAACAATGTCAAAGAGTTTACATTGGAGGTTGGAAATAAGTTCTTAGGTTTTCTAGAAATGAAAGAAGCAGTTAAAAATTACTTTAAATCTCTATATATCAAGTAGGATGGATTAGATCCAAATGAAACCACAAATATGCTTATAAATACCAGACTAGTAGCTGAGAATGAGTCCCTGGCGACACCAATAAACGAACAACGGCAAGGATATTCCAAAAGACGTGTTTGAGAAAAGCAATACAAGAATATGGAGGCTTAGTGAAAGAAGGTCGCGCTTCACAAGTTGCCGCATCAGGCTATTTTTGGCGCTAAAGTGTAGCTTTTGTTTAGAACATATGGGATCATGGTCTATTTGATTTGCAGGGATGGCTAGTTGTGTGGATGATGGTTTGCATTTGTGTAAAAAAGGATGGACTTCATTTTTTAGACGAATGTGGGTGGATCTCTAGTTTTTAGCTGCCAATGCTAAATAGAACAGTGAATATTTAGCTCTTAATAATATCTGGACCTATCAAACATATATATCCCTTGGAGTCACTTTAGTTAAGAGCTGCGTGATGTGCACTATGGTAGCTGCCCAGAGAGGAATTACGTGTTTCTTATGGGTCTGGTATTGCATGAGACTTACATGTGTTAGACTTCAGTGATTGAGTTCTGTGGAGTTGAATGAGGAGTTGAAGATGGATGTTGGTGTTCAGTTTGACTGTATGTTGGAACTAGTTGTAGTTAATCCTAAAACTTGATATATAATGTGCCGTTGCCGGTGAGTCGCGCTAAGTGATGAGTGGTGTGAATTAGTTATTAATTAATTCACTAATTATTAACTCATAAATCAACTAAAGAATACATCAGCTAACTCAGTGCATGGACAGTTTAGTGGAGACAAGTGTTAGAGGTGAGTGAAAGGGCAAGACAATTATCAGTTGTGACTATAGTTGGTTTTGAATCTTTAAGTACATGAAATTATGTTTTAATTTGACTTGTGACTAAATATAAGTGATGTCTTTGTAATATTTCACTTGATTAAAAGTTACATTATTAATCTTCATACAGCCACTACATACCCTCAACCTACCCTCAACACATTCTCTTTTGTTGTGGTCAGCCTCTAGAGAGGGATTAAGTCCACCTCTAAATCCAAAGTCTTCTACATTTTGAGCCCTATTATCTACAATTGGAAAATCCTCCAAATGTCAGTCGTCAAGGTTCATAAAAAAAAAATCAAAATTATTCCTGAAGCAGCTCTCCTAGCAGAATCCTTAAGGCACTCGACTCTCACTCTTGTAGAGCATGATATAATTGTCGAGCTCACCAAAACCCTATTATCTCCTAAGGCCATGGAAAGCTTGTTATAATACAAATGGGAAGTTATATTTAAGGGGAAATTGACCTGTTAATCTCATTGAAGGGAATTCGATGCATTTGTGTTCAAATCCAAGGAAGATAGAAACTTAATTTTTAAGAATGGATCATACTTCTTTAGCTCTTGTGGCATGAACCTGAGTCATTAAACTTTGGTTTTCAACCTTGAATGTGATATCCCCTATGTACTTCTTGTTTGGCTTAGTCTTCCTCATTTGCCCCACAGTTGTTGGAATGAAAAATCATTGCACTACATTGGGAACTCACTGGTACATTATATTGACAGGGTTATACTAAAGAAGGGCATGTTCCCTTATGCAAGGATCTATGTGGAGGTAGATTTAGGAAAGGCAATCCTAGAAGCTAATCTCTTGACCCTAAACAACTAGAATCATGAGCAAACTTTGGACTATGGACAACTACCTTTCAAGTGAAATTATCACCATGGATATGACTATTTCACAAAAAAATGTAAGAAAAATGTTCAAACAACTATGTCGATCACTAACAAAGAAATGGCAAGAAATAAAGAAGAAGAAAAAAAGGAATCCTAAATAATAATAAAAATTGTTCGTTCTTCTAAACCGACTCCATCATCTTTTAGGCTCGTCACTCCTTCTATTTCCAGGCAAGCACCATCCCTTACATAGCCACAAAGATCTCTCTGATCAAATCAGCAAATCAATGCAAACACCCCTAAAGAAGATCAAATAAGCATCTACACTTTCTAGGTGAATAGGT
This sequence comes from Pinus taeda, assembly GCA_000404065.3. Taxonomy (NCBI): domain Eukaryota; kingdom Viridiplantae; phylum Streptophyta; class Pinopsida; order Pinales; family Pinaceae; genus Pinus; species Pinus taeda. The sequence goes on along the minus strand of APFE031692297.1, from coordinate 8,591 downwards.
TCAAAATCCTCTCTCAAGATGAACCAATTATGTTTTAAAGAGATTAGCTTATACTAGTCCAAATCTTGTAGCCCCAACTCCCTTCAACATATGAGCTCAAAAGGAAAACCTAGGATCGAATATTCAAGTGGACAACAAGGAGTCCTTGTCCACTATCCATGAAGAATTAGAGCACCCCATGGAAAAACCTTCCATTCCTTTAAGTACTCACACTAAAAAGAAATCCTAGCAAATGGAGGAACAATAGAAAGAGAAGGATGTAATGAAGAAGGCTACCAAAGATTCTCATGAAGAAGACATAGTAGTCTACTTCATGAAAATATATAAAATTGGAGCAAGAAGTTGAATAAATAGAAATAAATAAATATTTTATTTTTTTCCCAATATTGGTTACAATGTACAATGATGGTCAACAATATACTCCATAGAGAATTTGGGTTGTAATCATTTTTGTAACAAGTTTACCTTTATTCTTAATTGCAATGATTATTACATAATTAAGTTAGGTTTATTACAAGTCACCCCTACTTGAAATGTTTCAATCTCGAAGCATGAGCAAAGATGAATGCTTGATATAAAGTCCTCATTTTCCTGCATGGTTGTATCTTCTAGTAAATTCTTACACTTAATTAGGTACTCATTGAACTTCTGAAGCGACTAGTTTAAATTTTGGACTTGAAAGGTGTCACATTTGTCACATCAATATGGGTGGAGCTAAAAATGGACTTTTCCATGAAGTGGTCTCTAGATTGTGCTGGAGAGAGACCCCAAGATAGGTCTTGAAAAATGATATTATATTTCCAAAGAATCTTGTCAAGCCATTACAGACCACCTCCATTAAATAACAATGGAGAGGAATCATCTTCTCCACTCTATTAGATGAGAGTATTTGCAAGACCAATGTTTTGATTCCATAAAATTTATATTTCTTTTGGTTTTCAAAAAACTTTAGAAATTAATATTTTAGTTTAACCCCACTATACTAATTGTGGACAACCATTGGGCTCCTAAAACTACACCCACTCCCCTTATTTCCATGACATACATGGGGGATTATAATTTGTAACCATTAATTGGCAATTTAACCTTATGGCACTTCCCCTTACACAAGGTACTTCTATTCCTTGGAATTATGGCATGAAGGTCAGAAGAGGGATAGATAAACACATTTAGTTGTTTTGCTACTTTTGTAGAACTCCCATTATCTATTAGCATTATTAATCTTGTATATTTAATGTATCCCAAACCTTGAGTTTGCGGTTGGGAAATGTTGGTCATCATAGCAGATGAGAGTGTTGGAGTGGAATTTTGATAGTTTGATCCTCTAGGATTTGTGTGTTTTTTATTTAAATTCTCTGCATTTATGTCTTATGGAGATAAATAGCATATCTCCTTGTTGTTACCACTTTGTTCTTCACATAGATAGAATATATTTTCCTTCCTTTGTGGTCTGACCTCTAGTTGGGAGCATGACATCTAAAGCATTGATTTTAGTCACCCCCTTCATCAATCGGTGGCATCCTTTTATTAAGGAGAATATACTTTGGGTTCAATTCCTTAGAGTGGGAACCAATGACTTGTATGGATGTTAGTTTTTCTTTAACATTTAATCTTTTATTCAGACTTGTTGAATGTCATTTATATCTAACATCATGAGCTCGTTCTTTTTGTTTTCCTTCAATCCTAATATGGAAAATTGTAAGAGATACTCATCTTGTAAGTGAGGGATGTGAGTAGCTTACTCATGCAAGTCGTTAAAAAATTCAGCCACTAAAGCTAGCTGTTGTAATTGAGTGAGTTTAGAGAAAACTTATGTTTCTTTGATGTTTTGAAACCTCTTGAAAAAATGTTATTTGAAGGTATTCTAGTTTCTTAAATGGTCGTTTAAGTGCCACTACTAGAACTAATTGAGTGTAGTGACGCGACACTTATTTTTTCTTCATCATCATACATTTGGTGCAATTCAAAATAGTGCTCATGTCTAGTTTCTTAAATGGTCGTTTAAGTGCCACTACTAGAACTAATTGAGTGTAGTGATGCGACACTTATTTTTCTTCGTCGTCATACATTTGGTGCAATTCAAAATAATGCTTATGTCTATTTATCCATCTAGTGATCTCTTTATCATCCCCTTTGTCAAACTTAAGGGCATCAATTATCATCTTGTATGTAAATCCATTAAAGGAACCAAAGTTAGATGAATGCTTTGGCCATGGAAAAGCATAATGTGAATTCAGACTATTCAATCCCTTGCTCACTCCCTCTGGTTCTTTAATCATGACCTCATGGTTATCAAAATGGTTGATTTAATATTTCAAACCTTGTTACACTAGTACAAGTATATGGGAAAAATACTTCATTTCATCAGCTTTTAGGAGGAATTTGTTAAATTTGTTGGAGCTCTTATCCAGGAAAAAAAAACTTCCATTCCTTTATCTACATCCCCAAGCTTGTTGAAAATCTCATTTATTGAGTCTTTTAAACCTTTCAACTCATTGTTGAAGTCTTTGGTAGGTCGCAATGATGTAATACTTGGATTGTTATTAGCCTCAAACTATTTCTTGAAATTCTCTATTTGCCTCATTGACATTGACAGTTATGACAAGTTTCTTTGTTAGCTTTCAACTCAAATTGAGTAGTGTAAGAGGAACAGAGACAGATAAAAGATATATTTTTTTTTTCTTTTTATTTACTGGGCTAGTAATTAATTTTTAAATAAGTTGGTAAAAAAAATTGTTATTGGGCATACTAGTTTTTTTTACTAAGTTGGTATAAATTTTACTAGGTTGGCAAAAAAAAATTGCATGATTAGTAAAGAAAACCAAGGGCCCAAAGTGGTTCTAATATCACATGAAGGGGACCGGGTAGTCTACTTCATGAAAACATATCAAATTGGAACAACCAATTGAATAAAAACAAATAATGGAAATTTTTGTAGAAATTTAATTAGAGAGCAAATAAATTATTGAGAAGAAAAACATTACAACCAACAACAAAAATAAAACATTAAACACAATATTTACCCTAGGAAAAGCCCCAAGGGTTAGCTCAATTGGTCTAGAGCTAGATGTGAAGTTTTTTTAAATTGTTGCTAGTTATTGCTGATCACGGGTTTGACTCTCTTTCATTCACTTGGGGCAAGACCCTGTAATTAGGGCCAATGATTTACCTAGTTTACCATCCACAAAATGTGGGGAAATACTCCAAGGTTTCCCGTGCTTTCATTCCAGTAAAAAAATTTACCTTCCCCAACTCCTAGGAAAAACCTAGCCTAACATAATTCCATTAGATCCCTTGGCCAAAACCCTAGCCAAGCCGGCCAAGTGAGCCTTCACCGCTCATTTCATTAGCACAGTTATAATAGAGTTCTTCCTAGCATTTTAAAGTCTCCATCACATGAATTCCACATGAAAATTTCCATGGGAAACCTTAAAACCATGGTCCCAAAACAACTACTAATGACCTAGTCAACTTAGACTCTTTCCCTGAGTCAAGTTAACCTAACAATTTTATTATTTTTCCAATGTTGGTTACAATGTACAATGATTGTTAAGTATATATTCCATAAAGCATTTGGGTCGTAAACATTTGTGCAACAAGTTGACCTTTGGTCTTAATTTCAATAGTTCTCACATAATTAAGTTAGGTTCTTACATCTCACCTGAAAATTAGCTAGAGATAAATGCAGAGAAGTTGCAAATAGAGATAAGGTCTTTGAAACTTAGACTACTCTATACAAGACCCTTTCCCTTAGATATAGAATAACAAAGATTTTTTGAGCTTCAATGTTGTCTCACGGTAGATCCCACAAATCCCAAGGTAATTAATGAATATTATCTCTTGGAATCGCAGAGAATTACGGAGTCACTATAGAGAGGAAGCCTTGAGGGATCTTATTAAAGTGGAAAAACCCATAATCTTTCTACTCTAAGAGACGAAGATAGAGGCTTCTAAAGTAATATCAAAATGCAAAAAGAAATGGCACATTTTTTAATTTGCAACATCAAGTTCACACGATGCCTCGTAAGGTTTATGTACAATTTGGACTAATTCTCTTTTCCAACTTGCTTTTTCTTACCAATCCCAACATTGGATAATCACTAAAGTTTATTCATCTCCACTCAGGGAAACAATTTAATGCTTACATCCGTTAGCCTACAAAGAAAATAAATATTAATGGAACTCTCTTTTATCTATAAGGAACTCAAAACATTTTTAGTGTAGTATAGTAGGCAAGGATCTCAATGTAACCATGAATAATAAGGAGAAACAAGGAGGGATCATTATTAAGGATCCATTCCAAGAAAAGATGGAGGATATGCTCTTTTAATGGGATTTGATGGATATCAAATCAAGCAAAGGAAATTTTACATGGTTGAAAAAAAAAATTGGGCCTAGGCACATTGCAGCTCAATTTGACAGGTTTTTAGTCCATATTGTTGTTCTTCTTTGAGATTGTCTTATTGCTTCTAAATTATTACTTTTTCTACTTCAAATCATAAATCTATAATGATGATCATGAAATATCACTTAATTATTTTCCTCTTGCTTTTAGGTTCAGTCTTTGGTGGTTACAAGACTCAAAAACAATGGATGTTATCTTTGAGGCTTGGCACACTTAGATCTCTAGCTCCCTTGTTTATAATTCAAAACAAAATATCAAATCAATGAAGTTTGCTCTTAAGTGTTGGGCAAATCTCTCTCTCTCTCACCTTCAACTCTTGAGAAAGAGTCTATTCAATCTCAAGTCGACTTGGTGTAATCCATAATGGAACCTAAGTAGATCTCTTACACGTTACAACAACACAAAATTATGAAATATCAAAAACTTCACAAGGTGTTGAGAGCTAAAGAAGAAACATGGTGGCTCTAGTTAATAAGCCTCCGACTTAAATCTAGGAATAACAACACAAATTTCTTCCATCGATGGGATAGAGCTATATTGCAAAAGAACAATGTCAAAGAGTTTACATTGGAGGTTGGAAATAAGTTCTTAGGTTTTCTAGAAATGAAAGAAGCAGTTAAAAATTACTTTAAATCTCTATATATCAAGTAGGATGGATTAGATCTAGATGAAACCACAAATATGCTTATAAATATCCAACCTATCCTCCCCCCTAAAGACAACCAGGAGTTTCCAAACGTACTGAAAATGCAACAAGATGATGGAGCTTAGTGAAAAGAAGTCGCCTTCACTAAGTGTACCCGCAGGCTATTTTTGGCGCAAAGTCTATTTTTAGACATATGGATCATGGTCTATGAGTTGCAGGATGCTATTTGTGGATGACTGGTCATGTTGGTAAAAATAGATGGACTTCTATTTTTAGACATATGGACAGAGTCTATTTTTAGACTGCCAAGCTAAAAATAGAACAGTCGAATATTATTAGCTCTTAATAATATTTGGACTATAAACATTATCTTATCCTCTTGCAGCACTTCAGTTCGAGCTATGGATTTGGCACATGCAACTGCCAGAAGGAAATACACTTTTCCTATGGGTTAGTTTAGCTATTGCATGATGGACTTCAGTTAGAACTCAAGTGATTGAGTTTGGTGGAGTTGATTGAGGAGTTGATGGAGTTGTGTTCAGTTTGACTTAGTTGAACTAGTTGTAGTTAGTCTAACTGAAAAATAGACTAATGATGAGTGGTGTGAATTAATTAATAATTAATTCACTAATTATTAACTCATAAATCAACTGAAGAATACATCAGTTAACTCAGTGCATGGACAATTCAGTGGAGACAAGTGTTAGAGGTGAATGAAAGGGCAAGACAACTGTCACTTGTGACTATAGTTGTGCATGAGATTTGCACAATAAATGGATTGAGTATTGCCAATGAGGACTGTGTGGTATAGGTAAAGGGAATTTGAATTTGGAGCTGATTCTTCATTCTATTCTCAACAGGTATTGCGCATTGGAGGAAGGCAAGCAATGGAGAAGATTTGAGCCAGTGATTGATTCAGATCTGAGCTAGTTTGTGTGTAACAAGTGGAGATAGTACTAAGTACTTGCGAGGAGTATTGTACTATGTATTGTTACATGTTCTCAATCAATATAATATATAGATAGTTGAGGGATTTTCAGCTGTATTCTTTCCCTGGTACATACTGTGTTGATATGTGCGATTGATGTTTCAATGTGCGCATGCGATTGTTTCTTTAATATTGATGATCAATGTAGAGGAGGTTATGTATTATGCATGCATTCCACAAATAGTGTATAACCAGGATAATCTCTGTGAATAAGTGTAATATTATTCAAAATTTCTACATGGTATCAGAACTGGTTGATTTGTAGAAAAAGTTCTACAGGATATCAAAGCAAGGATTGATCATCAGATCTATTATTCAGAAAGTGTTTACATTTTATTTCTTCAGGCAGAGTCTGTAATCGAGCCAGGTAGCTTCTGGATTCATCCTTCTTTTGGAAGGTGAGATATCTGGTGAATGCCCATACAATCGATTTCTGTATGAGAAATACTTTGTTCTCACGAATATAAGATCAGAAGTGGTTAAGTTTTGAGCTGGTGGAATGACGCTTAAGGATAAAACTCAGAAACATTAAGTGTGAGAATGGAGACAGTATGCCCCAGTATCTCATGAAGTTCACCCAATGCTAGGATGAGCTGGGAAGTGTGGGGGTGACTGTCGATGATGAGGACTTGGTGAGCTTGGCTCTCCTTGGTCTTCCGAAGAGTTGGCATTCCTATCAGGACTTTTTCAATGGTCGGTAGAAATTGCCAGGATGGGAGAGACTTTGGTTGGATCTTGTGCAAGAGGAGATCAGGCAGAATACTAGGGACAAATCTTCATAAAAGAAATCTGATGAAGAAAATTGCACTTTGGCTGCCAAAGCAAAGAAGGAGAAGGTTTCTCTTTCTAAATCCAGTTCTTCCAATGATGGGAAGAAGGTTGGCAAATCGAAAGTGCGATGCTTTTGTTGTCATGAGGTGGGCCATTATGCCTCAAGTTGTCCACGGAGGAAATCCAAGAAGGAATCCGAGGAAGGATCTAAAGGTGAGGCACTTGCTTCACAGTTTGAGTTGGATTTCACAGTCTTTGCATGCATGTTTTCATCCATGGTGGGAAGTGGTTGGTTTGTTGATAGTGGAGCTTCTTTCCACATGACCGGCGACAAGAGTTTGTTCAGTACTTTGGAGGAGAAAGATCTCTAGAAACTCATAGCGATGGGTAATGATGAGAAGTATAGTGTCTCAGGTGTAGGCACGGTTATTTTTTAGAGGGAGCATGGATCTCGCTTTACCTTGACCGATGTCAAGTATGCACCAGGACTGAAGAGAAACTTGATGTCGATCGCAATCCTGGAAGACAGAGACTATGATGTAGTCTTCAGTAAGGGAAAGGCTTTCATTAGACACATCATCACTAGACAGGTGAAGCAGATTGGTTCATGGGTCAAGAACCTATATGCTCTTGAGGTTCAAGATGCATGAAAAGCCTTGAGAAGCAAGGCAACTGATGGAGACTTGGTGGTTGAGAGGGAGGGTATATTACCTCTCAACATGCAGAGCAAGAATAAGTCTCAGACAATGGTGGAGGAGTCACGATTGGTGCAACAACTTCAGGAGGTTGTGGAGCAACCACAACTGGGGAAGATGAGAGGAGATCGAGTAGAGACATCTACTCATGCAGAGACCTCTAGTAGGGGAAAAGTTCGAGCCAGGTGGGTTGAGGGATCACATGCAGCCATACCTCTAGGTAGGAGGTGGGGCAATATAGAGTGATCGTCCCAAGGAGGAGCGACAGGATCCTTGAGGTACCCAACCTCTTGGATGATACCTTGCTACAGGAGCCCCGATGTGGAGTAGTAGGAACTAACTGATTGGGTAGAGACAGATGCGGATGGAGCAGCAGAGAGAGTGACAATGCAGGGAATCCCAGGACAGCACATAGCTAGCAGGCTGCAGCAATGTGAGAGGCACAAGTGTTTTCCACAGTTCTAGGTGGCACAGAGAGGTGTGTAATGGTGCGAGATGCATGGAGATGTTGCAGTAGTGCAGATGTCAGATAGGGAGCACTTGTCAGCAACAGGTAGAGCTTCAACATCAGAGTATGTTCCTAGCCCAACAGAGGGGTTAGTTGGGAGTGTTTTTGTTCCGAGTGTTGTTGGAGCAAATGGATCGGGTAGATTTGTTGCATGCAGAAAATTCCAGAGTTACAGGATAGGGGTTGTAGATAATCCATATCTTGTTGAGAGGGAGTGTTGAAAATGCAACAAGATGATGGAGCTTAGTGAAAGGAAGTCGCCTGCACTAAGTGGGCCCACAGGTTATTTTTGGCACAAAGTCTATTTTTAGACATATGGATCATGGTCTATGAGTTGCAGGATACTATTTGTGGATGATTGGTCATGTTGGTAAAAATGGATGGAGTTCTATTTTTAGACATATGGGCAGAGTCTATTTTTATACTGCTAGTCTAAATATAGAACAATCGAATATTATTAGCTCTTAATAATATTTGGACTATAAACATTATCTTATTCTCTTGCAACACTTCAGTTCGAGCTACAGATGTGGCACATGCAACTTCCAGAAGGAAATATGCTTTTCTTATGGGTTAGT
>APFE031692287.1:89771-130072 GCA_000404065.3 Pinus taeda | reverse complement strand
CACCAGTTAGATGTTAAATCTGCATTTTTGAATGGGGAATTAAAAGAAGAAATATATTTAGTACAGCCTCCTAGATTTGTGAAAAAGGGTCAAGAGCATTTAGTGTGTAAACTGCATAAGGCACTCTATGGATTGAAACAAGCACCCAGGTCATGGTATGACAAAATTGATTCATTCTTTATTGAGCATGGTTTTCATAGGAGCCTCAACGATTCAAACCTGTATACCAAAATAAATAAACAGAGGCAGATCATTTTGATTTCTTTGTATGTGGATGACATGATAATAACAGGGAATGTAGATAGTTTAATCAAAGAAATCAAGCAGCAAATGTCACAGGAATTTGAAATGAAAGACCTTGGCGATCTTCATTATTGCCTAGGACTGGAAGTGTGGAAAGATTCTGGTCAAACTTTTCTAACTCAAGGAAAGTATGCCAGAAACCTGTTGGAAAGATTCGGAATGGAACAGTGTAAAACAGCAGCAACACCATTGCAACAGAATCTCAAGCTAAGCAGTGATGATGGCACAAAACAGGTGGATGCCACTTTGTATAGACAGCTAGTGGGAAGTCTGATCTATCTTACGACAACTAGGCCTGATCTGGCATACTCTGTTAGTGTGTTGAGCCAGTTTATGTCCAGACCACTTGAAAATCACTGGAATGTAGTGAAATGTGTGTTGAGATACCTTAGTGGTACTTGTAATTATGGTATTTTATACACTGACAGTTCTAATGTTACTTTAGCAGGTTATTCTGATTCTGATTGGGCAGGTAACCTGGACGATCGTAGATCCATCACAGGTTATGCATTCAGCATCGGATCCGGGGTTATTTCATGGTGCAACAAAAAGCAAAGTATTGTAGTATTATCGTCATGTGAAGCAGAGTACCAGGCGTTGTGTGCAGCTACATGCGAAGCCATTTGGTTGAGGAGATTGCTTAGTGATGCAGGCGAAGGACAAAAAGCAGCAACCAGCATCAAAACAGACAATCAAAGCACAATAAAGCTTGCATACAATCCAGTTTTCCATAAGAATACTAAACATATTGATACTCAGTTTCACTTTTTACGGGAAAAGATACAGTCTAAGGAAATTTGTGTGGATTATTGTAATACCTGTGATAATTTAGCTGACATCTTTACTAAGCCTCTAGGGCGAATAAAGTTTGAGTTACTTAGAGGGATGTTAGGTGTGCACAATAACCCTTTCTTCATTAAGGGGGGGAGTTAGAAATAATGAAGAAATGGTTATGTGGTTGTAACGTTACCTCTTACTTTAGGAGTTGTTCCTAGAATTTAGGAGGTTGGTTTCAACTACCTATTTTTCAGTCATGTATTTAATATGTAATATTCATTCATTGTGTGTATTGAGTGAACGAGAGAGAGAGAGTCTCCTCCTTGTATGAGTGCAGTCTCCAGGTGATGTACACACCTGTGAGCTGCAACTCCTTCTGATTAATTCAAGTTTCATTATTTTTATCTCAACAACACTAACCACAAGCGGAAGACTAAAGACGACTGTACAAGGAAACCCTCTTGCAGAGCGTACCGAAGACCTCCTTTGGAGGAGAGAAACAATGAGTAAAGAAGTTAGGAACGAGTACACAGAGTTGAAAGGCTCCTCGCAGGGTTCTCTGCTTGTGATATAAGCTTTGACAGGGTTCCATACGCTGACATGTGGTCAACATGCAAATATCTCTATGAACAAATGTCTAAATTAGGTGCTGGCTTAACGTGGAACAGGCCCCAGAAAGAACTTAGGATAAGATGATATTAACCACCTTTAGAAGTAATAAAACTAATTACATGCACACAATTTTTACATGAGTTAGGGATAATGATAATAAATAATTTATTTTTTATATGGGTTAGGGATAATGGTAAATGTTTTGAGATTTTATGGATTAGATTTATATTAAAATAACAATTTGGACGTGATTAAGTTAAGAAAAATATTCTAATTTATGTTATGGGTTCACAATTTTATTATTGATTTCTTTTTACCGTTAGTAATATTCATGACAAAAATGTAAAATTTATTGAGTTTATGAAAGCATTCAATAATGTTACCCGGATGCGGGTGTTCAACCTGTTAATTAAGGCGCATGCTATGCAGACACGTGCTAGCACATGCAGGCAGGTGGCCAGAAGGCAACTTGATATGGTCTCAAAGGCAGATGAGATGGGTATTGAATGCTATTCAATACCCCTACAGGTAGCTGGTACACAGGGCGCGGGAGGCAGCCACATTAAACAAGGAAGCACGGAGATCCGCAGGAAGAGCTCAGACAGAGCGCTGGTGTCCATCGTGACGGATGGTGTAGTAGAATATGAGGGAATTGGGCTTGAGAATGACGAAGGTGGAATTTTCGGGAGGTTTTCCCTGTTACAAAGGGTGAAGACACTTACAGTGCAGACCCCTGAGCGCACCAGCTGGGGGTTAACGTCAAGTGGGCAATTCCCCTCGACAACAGAGACTGACACAGAGAATTGGGGTAGTCTAAGGGGCAGAATTAAGGTCTTTCTGCAGGAACTGGAGCGTAATAGGGTGGGGTGGCGATTCAGAATTGGTGGCAGCATTATCACCACTGAGAATTTGGGAAATTCTCAGCATTCGGGACTTCATCTGTGGTGGGGAAGAGCGACTGGCTTGCAGCATATTTGGAAAATGCCACCCCGTTTCAGAGCCACTCCACGCAGAGGTCGTCATACTGGAAACAGGGGTGGCACGGGAGGCAGGGGTAGGTCGTCTCCACAAAGAATTGCGCCACTATCAACGGCATACCCCGACCCCCATGCCTCGGAGGACTCGGATAATTCTCTGGAAAACTTTGTCCAAACTGCGAAGTTCCGCTTTAAAAGCAGGCTCGACAAACCCACAGTCACGGCTCTTGTTACAGTGATCTTCTCCGAGGAAGAGGAAAATCACATTAGTCCTGGGAATTCAGAGCATTCAGAGGGGGAGCGCTCCCCGACACCATTGGAAGACACGATGAGGGAGGACGACACCTCCAGCGAACAGTCAACATCCACGGACCTGCTTCAACCCCCCAGTGCGACGACAGCCCATCAGCAGCCAGGTATGGAGGAGAAAGCTAAAGGGAAGGCTGAAATGCAGCAAGACGAAGCCCAGACAAGCCAAGTGAAGAAGTGGCCAGACCATTTCCATCGCAATCGGTTGATTCCCAAGCTCCCCCCAGGAATGAAGATCACCGATGTGCAAGATGGGCTCATGATCGATTGGGTTCTCGAATCGGATGAGGAGGACGGCACTGGAGGCGATGCACCAGGTTAAAGACCACACGGCGGAGGACGATACCAGGCAGGCCTCTGGTTTTTTGCGTCTTTATATCTGTTTTCAGTTTACTTGTTCTGAGTTCTTAAGTCTGTTTAATGTCAAAACTCTTAGTTCGACGACCCACCGTAAGCCAGCAAGGCCAGTTCTCGAAGGCTGTGGGTTTTTTGTCCAATGCAACTATGTCAAGTCCATGCTTTTTGGTTGTCAATTTTTGCTTTCCTGCTCTGATTTACAAATTGATTCAAGCAGTAAGAGCAGTAAACTAGCTCAGTTTTGTAATGGTCTCTTGAAAGAGAGAGCTTCATGACTCTCTCAGAGGCAATGCCTCTTTGTAAATACTTTTTCTCTCTTTTTAATATATTAGTGTAGTCTTTACCCCCAAAAAAAAAAAAAAAAAAAACAATAACTGAGTATGAAAGCATTCAATAATGTTACTAAATATCTATTATTTCCAAGTGTAAATTATTTAGAGTTTGTAGATCTTATTATTATTTAATATGAAACAATTTTAAGGAAAAAGATAAAATTGACATAATTATTATTAACATTCACAACATAATTGGTATTAAATATGGTTGTCTTTTCCTTTCCACCATTTTAACTCACATATAAGTAAGTTGGCGAGTTGTTATTGATAATTATCAATTATTTAGGGTCAAATTAAAATTTCATTTTTTCAATGTTATTATTGCATTCGTGATATTTGAAAGTGGTATTGAAGGTGCCAAAAAACAATTAGATATTCTTTGTAATTTGGGAGATCTCATGGGCTAGATGTTAATCTTAATATTATAACTTTTAATGTTTAAATACAACTTTATTAATTTTTTTATTAAAGAAAGATATTAAATATTACTACATGATGTACTCATATTTATCTAAATATATTATTATACCAACATTTAATATTAAACAAAACTAATAACTACAACCAAGGAAATACACCTATGAATTACAAAATTATAAAGATAGAAAAACATATATAATATTAATCCAATCTACATTTATTCTAAAAACCAATTTACCAATATTTTCTAAAAACCAATTTACCAGTTTTTTCAACATATCTCTTTTTAGTAACCAATCTATTAAGCAAAAAATGCATATAAAATATTGCAAAACAATAAATTAACTTTCAATAACCATTTTATATTTTAAAATATTAATCCAAAAGCAATATAATTTTAATTTATATTTTAATATAAATCAGATTTTTCCGGATGATATTTATTCTATTTAAAAAGATAAACTGCTTGTAAATGATGTGAATCTAAGTGTGTTTGATAGGATATTATAAACCCCTTATTTAAAAAAATTAAAGCTAAATTAATTAATTAATTTTGAAACAAATTATAGTAAAATTTCAACTTTCTACACCAAATATAGTCTTTCAATCTTTTTCTGAAAATAGTCATTTCCTAAACCACAACTCAACCAATCTATTTTCCAGTTTAACATTAAACATATATAAACAAATAATATCTATTTTTTGAATTTAATATTCAAATTTTATTGGTAAAACAAATCACACAAGGCCATTTATGTTTTTGAAGTGGTAAAAAAATTGCGATCATAATAATTAAAGAAACAAAACAACAATGTTAAATCATAAAGTTACTTTGCCCTCACAGCTACTACAGCCTACTTTGGATAAGATGAGATTGCCTCAATATTTTTGCATCGGGCAACGTGAAGGCTGCAATAAGACCTCAATTGTTTGTCGAACCAAAAACTTTGGGTAAAATTTTGTTGAATAAAATTGGGAGCATTAAACTTAGGTTAAAATGTGAAAACACCGAAAAGAAAACCGGTCAAAGTATCAAGTAATGGTAGGTCAACGATCGATTGATCGCTAATAGTCCGCAGGGACTAAAAGAGACGCCTTAATCAAAATCGTTGAAATAGTAAAGACAAAGTTATTTAAAATTGTCTTTCTTTTGTGTGGTTTTCCATATGAGATATATTTGTAAATTGTGTGGTTTTCGATATGAGATATATTGGTAAAAAAATTGGTGAAAGTGTTTATTATAATTTAGTTGTTAAATCAATATTGGATTGGGATGTCAATTTATTATTATTTAAAAAATTATATTAGATTTTTTTTTATAAGATTTAGATTGTTCTAAAAAAACATGTTTTTAGATTATTAATATTTTATTATAATGTATTAATTTATTATGTTCTAATTTGTTTTATATATATATATATATATTATATAATTATATATATATATATATATATATAAATTTTGAGGGATGATTAACATTGTTACGTAAAGTATTGATGTTGGTTTTCAAAATAATCAAGAAGTAATTAACGGTGGGTCATTTGTTGAGGGGCAGATCCAGGGACAGTTGGCAGCAGCATTCGGTTTAGTGGTTTTTTGCAAGATGGATAGTTATACCTCTCGTTCATACATTGATGTTGCATCCTATATCCCACCACACAAGTTGTCAATCAATTGAAAGCATTCACTGTGAAAATGACAATGGAGGTTGTCACCCGATTCGATGAAGTTTCCAACTTATCATATGAAATGTTCATAACTTATTTAGGAATTTTACCTCTTTCGGGCAAGAAAGATATCGTTCAGTCTAGCATTTCCAGGGTGTTAGGAGAAAAAACCCTTATAAGGGCACTCTGGTTTCTAAACAATCAAAAGGATCATTCGTTCCTAGCCTGGCCCCTTTATCTTTGAAGGTTTTGTGAGTCAATTTTTGGTTGTCCTCTTCCACTCCTTTCTGTGGTTGGCATCTCAAGGGAGTGTGATTTTTTGAGTCACAAGCACTCATTGATCTCTCCATTTGACTTTTCTCAAGTAATTGCTTCTGCTGGTTTTTTATTTTGTCTTTCAATTTCTATTCTGGTTTCTTGCACTTGGGACCTTACGTTGGTTGGGTTGCTAGTCTCTCTTATTCAATTGGCTCTCTCTTTGCTCGCTTCTCTCCCACCCATGACTCTCTCGATAGCTCCCTCCCCCCCTTGCTCTCAGATCCCATGTCTCCCGCCTCTTGAATTCCACTTACCTTCTAAGATTCATTTGTTTCTCTCACCAATCATCAGCAATGCCCAAAGAGAGGGCATGCTTGAGAAGGGGTGGTGAAGATCATGGCCCAACAAACAATTTCCAAGCTACATCCTGAGTCAAAACCTTGGCATCTCACTATAGGGAACATGCCTCTTTGTTCGCACAACAGGATATATTAGATATTGAGCAAGAGTTGGTCGACGAGAGGAATGAAATGTCAAATTTTGAGATATTGGCAAAAGTCGAGAATTGGGTGTTAGACTTGGGCACCCCAAGAGCCCATTGAAATCAGTATTTGCACACTGTTGAGATATACATGCATGTCAATAATTTGATGGAAAAAGTCTTGTTTGATCATAATGAGAGAAAATACGAGCTCCTCCTTCAAATGGAGGATCTCCACTTGTTATATTAAATCATAGGCAAGAGGATGCAAGAATGGAGGTAGCATTGCCTCCTGACATAGCACAACCACCCCCTGGCAATCTCGTGCATCCTGCTCCAGTTTTTAATGGCATGGGATTCATGTGGAGAAATGCCACCAACAGTAAGCTCAGTGGTTTCTATGGCTTTCAATTTTCTAGTTCTATGTTTTGATTTATTTTTTGTTTTCATGGCTTTCACAACCACATTTTGCAATTATGATAACAATGAGCATGGTCATGCCCAGCTCAAACTAGTTTTTTTTATGACATAAAGTATAAAGTATGACCAGTTTCCTTAGTCTGGTTTCTGTTTTGGCAAACTAGATATGGTTATGATGACTCTCTCTCTCTCTCTCTCTTCTCTCTCTCTCTCTCTATATATATATATATATATATATATATATATATCTAAAATAGGTTAATGTAATTGTTCAATACAAAGTGGGAGTGTTACACTCACTCCTGTAAAAAGCAAAAGCAAAAACAAAGCTAATATATAAGAAGTAAGGTTTATTGGCACAAAACCAAGATAATACAATGTTATGGCAAATAATAGGAAGGAACGAGCCTCATATCCGAAGTGCTTATTTCCCAAAGAATGAGAAGGGGGAATGACCTTCTTTGAAGTATCCATTATCAAATGAATGACTTTTCTACCAACTAAGGCCAAAGAGAAGAAGCTCTAGATGGAAAACTAGCTAGAAGAGTAGAAGTTGACACATACATAATCCCAGATTTAGGACAACGACTTCGCAAGGATCGCATCGTAATTTGGGGGTGGCCCACCCCTTGGAATCTCATAGATCTATGATCTAATATGGTACTACTCTTTGCCTATCTCTTGGTGCCCATTGTTCACAAGGAGCACCAGAAAGAAAGATGCAGTCCTCTAGTTAATGCCTGAAAGGTGGCATGGACAAAAAATGTGAGATCTAAACCTAAACAACCTTTGTCATATATAGAGGCAAGTATTGCTAGTATTGATATGAAAAGATGTTGGAGAGGGAGTTATGAGACTCCCCAAACAAGTACAAGTGTCAATGTATTTCAAAATATTGGGGTGTTTGAATACCAAGAGATCTTTTGTCTCAATCTCTTGTGTGTGGTAGAATTGATGAAACTTATCCTCATGTGGAATCTAATGTTAAATTTCCATGCAAAGCTAATCAGAAACCACGTAAAACTAGCCTAAGGGGATTTTCAACCCATGCATCCAATGTTGCAATGTTTGAGGTGGATGAACAATAGGTGATCTCAAAGTTCCATGAAGTACTTTGCATAAAAGGCCATATTGGGCTTCAACTCCCTAAAAGGAATTATTTGATTGACATGGATATATTGCCTATATATATTTCATCCCTAACAATCTCATTCATCTCCTACTTATCAAGCAAGAGGTGTAGTTCCCCCCTCTGGTTGGTTGACCCTTATATGACATTGGCCTTGCAAATACATTATTCTTTGAGGACCTCAGGTCGAGGATCCAAATATTTGACTCTTACTATGAGTGGATGTGATGATAATTGTTTTTCCAGTTTGATGTTATGATGATAATAATTGTGATGGATGTGTTTTATGACTATGTCTAATGATGTGATGGATTAATTATGTGTTTGTTTACATTAGTTCTTGCTCAAAGTTACGAATATGTTGATGATTATGTCATGATGATGAATTAGCATGCAAAATTATTTTGGTGACTATTTTATGAATAAAATATTACTGACGATTATTGAGTGTGGCAGGGCGCTACCTAGATGCATTTGCAGGCGATGAGTCAGCAACCTCTAGTTTGGTTTGAATTACTTACAATTGTCACAAAAAAAGAGTTCAATTTAAAATTTTGTCGTGAATTCTGCTGCATGCATAGGTTAGTTGCTTGGACAAATGACTCACACATGGGTGATGGGGTTGTATAGATATATGGAACTTCATGGGGTGGGACAGCGTCCTTGATTTCACCCGCTAGCACTCTCGTTGTGACTTAAGCTAGAAGATGTTGGGATACCTTCACCTTTAAGATCATGATGTCGTGGGGGCGAACCCCAAAATGGGTCACTCGTGAATATTTTACTGGGGGGCGCATCAAGGTGGATTCCTTGATCCCAAACACCATTTGTTCCACTCTAAAGGGCGACTTAGTAAAGGATAGTGGTCTCCATCGTCACCCCTAATTTTTCCCCTCGTAGTCATTGGATGCCTGAAAGGCTTGCGGTGTGGCACCCTTGGAACTTCAAGGGAAGTTCTTGAAGGGCACAACTGACTTGGCATAAAGAAGAAATCGATTGGTGTGACACCCTCGGAACTTCAAGGGGAAGTTCTTGAAGGGTATGACCAATTGGCACCCTTAGCATCAAGAAGAAATTTTTGAAATAAGTAATATCTGATAGTCATATTAATTCATAATAGTAAGTGAGGTTGTAGAACCAAGGTAATTAAATCAAGAGTAAACATTGGGGTAAAGGGAGAATAGGAAGAAATATAAAATTTGGATTGATTAAGTAACTCTACCCTTTCCACATTTGGAAAATCTTAGGTAGATAATATGCTTATAAAGTAACTCCAACGTATGTAAATGTTTTAATAAGCAAAAAGGGGAAAGGAACATAGAGTTAATTAAAAACATTAATGCTATAGCTTAACCTCGTTAACAAAAGAGGATGGTGAAAGAAAATAAAGAATAATAATTTAAATTAGAGAAATTTAGTTTCATGAGAGAACCTCCATGCGGCAAGAGGCAACACAAGGATCTCTATCTAAGAGTCAATTTAAGATGAACTAGGGTGTAGTTTGGGAGCTAAATCCGAGGCCTACTAGTTGAATTCAATAATGAACACAAAATAAGGATTATGAAAGGGGAATTAAGAGATAACTAGGAGAAGAAACAGGGAGTCATGCTGGGGTGAGGGAAAATATTATTTTCAAATAAGAATTTAAATAAATAATTTAGGAGAGCCTTGGTGAGAGGCTAACACATGGATATGTGAATAATCAAATTTTTAGATTAATAAAATAATTATTTTTGCATGAAGTGACAAGTGTCACCTATGAAGTCTCTTATAGAAGGAGGAGCAAGTTATGGGAGAGGGATCACTTTTTGCCCTATTGTTGGATGGATTAAATAATTTTATTGTGAGTGACTACAAAGTCTATAGTGATTTTGGTGTGGTGGAGGCCATTAGAGAGGGAACTCTTGAGACAAGAGTTCTCTCCTCCATCGGCTAGTATTCTTCCTCTACTTACAGTGTCGTTGCAGCTTGGCGGCTCGTGAGGAAGAAGAGTACCCAAGGAGTAGGTTGGTAGGTCAACTGGTGAGACAACAAAGTTTGGTAAAGACACATCATCCTTCACATGTGAATGTGGAGAGAAACAAGGGAGTGCAAGCAACAACAAATCCAAGATCAAACCTCTACTCCTTCAGTGAATGGTACCTCGTGTTTTAATAAAGTTCTATTACATGATTGTTGTTGTATAAATAATTACCAAGTTGTAAAAGTAAATGATATGGGGGTTGAATTGTAAAGTATGGGATATTGATGTATATGCCTTAATATATATGTGTTTCCAATGTTGATGGGTTTTTAATTACAATACGATCTTTGTAATGGATGTTACTAGCGAATGGTTATTTTAAAATGTAAATATTTATTTGCTTATGATTGCAATTTAAGACTTAGTGGTGTTACTTATGGGTTAAATAAATATTAGCATGGTTTCCTATATCTTGTAACCTATTGCTATTATCTTAATTATAATTGAAAAAAAAAATGACGTCTTAGGGATGGTCTCTACAAGAGGGTCTAAACTCTCTTGATCTAGGTCTAGTTTGACTCGATTAGGTTAGGGTCCCACACCTCCAGGCTACACAAAACTATGAATTTGATGATGGATTCCATGAGACCTCATTTTGACAAGATGTCCTAAAATTGGTGACTAGATCATCATCTATCTAAAAAAATGAAGGATTCAAACCCCTAATTACACTGTAGTTCGAGGACCTACCTCAATTTGAATGTAATCTCTCCAAATTGAACTTATGTTCAACCTCTTCCCGTTCAAAGTAGAAATGAAAATGTGCAAGAGCCTCCTTCAAACAATTGAATGTCCTTACCTTGGTTTTAATATGGTTTATCATCAATTTTTAAAGGTCACAAAATCATTAAGGGGAATCTAACTGTCATTTCCACCCTTTAAGGTGGATTTTATAAGAATTGTATTGTTAGCAACGAGGAGCATGGAGATTAAAACATGGCAGAGGAGACATTCATCACCTCATTGGATGTCCTCATGGAAGAATGACACCAACTCATCTAATATATCCCACATATAATAGATCCCAAATATGGTGGGTGAGGGAGTGCATCCTTGCTTCACCTAAATGGTAATCCTAATGAGCTTTGACCAACCACATAGAATAATAAATAAATAAAGAAAAATAAATAAAAATAAAATAAATAAATAAATTATGGTTGAGGATCACCTCATAAAGGCCTATAATAGCAATAACAAAAATATTTGATATATGATTTTCCTCCATCGTCTTAAATAGGGCCTCTCTTCAAACAAATAAAGAATGAGATGCAACATTGAGTGTATGCCATGTTTGAGTAACTTAGCCTAGAACCCTTCCTCATCCACGACCTAACTAGTGTTCATCTCCCAAATGACCTCCATGATAGATGTGTAGTAGAACATGTCGTGAGAGGGAGGAGGTGAGGTGACAAGGGAAAGCGATTTCCCTAGCTAATTTGAGTTGTACAAGGAATGAAAAGAAATGGAACACACATAGAGAAATATAGTAGAAAGCACAATAATATAGTGAAAACCCAACTTCTATTTATAAATAAAATAACAAAATATTCCAGAACACAAATTTACCATGATGGTGGTCGTTGTATGTGAAGGGAGAGATATGACAACTATATGCATTTGTAAAATCTATTACAAGAGGTTAAAAGAATGGATTTTTAACATAAAGAAACAACCCCATGGGTCCAAAGCCCCAACCCTAGAAGATGGAGTGCCAAAAGGTTTAGCCCCAAGGTGGTTAGTTGGTACATCAACTTCCAACATTGCAACTTTTGCATACAATTTATGTTTGAAGCACATAGTAGATCGTTGGAGATAACTGTCCAAAGATTTCAACTTTTGTTATGGCATTTCCTAGCTTCCTGGATCGCCAAAAAACATCATTTAGGGCCTCAAAAACACCCTGAAAGTTTGGGAATAAAAAAAGCCACTAAAAAATTGCCAAGAAGATAGAGAATCGTTGAGCCAATGGAAGGGATGGGTGGATAGTGATATCCACCTAGATCAATCTCCCGCCCATGAGGAAATGGTCTCCATTATATCAAGTTCCCACATTAGACGAGGAAACTTCTACTAAGTTTGGTTTTTTGTGAGCCACTTGCCTTGGTGAATAAGTTGTGCTCCCTTGACAACCAAATATAGGTGCATGTTCTATTGGTGGGTGTCCTTCATCTCGGTGGTCATGATCCAATTAGATGTAGCATATTCAATGCAATCAAGATTGAGTTCTATGGGGACCAATTGCTTAGTTGTGTCCAAGGTGTTCAACAAAGGTGGAAAATATGGTTGAAACAAATATGGATTAAATCTTGGGTGTAGGCCAAGGAAAGGGGAAACACTCATTTTAAAATCATTTTCAACCAGAGCCTTTGTAATTGTGTAAGTCTCATATTGAAGTGGTTTGAGCAATCTAATGGGGCTAGTCAGGTGCTCATTTTGTAATTGCAACCACACCTTATAACCATCGTGAAATTTGTGTGGAACCTCATGCTAGTCATAGATGCTTGTACTCGGTACTACCCTTATGCAGGATACCATGAACCTATTGTTGTAGGTGTTGTATTGACCCAAAACTTTTACTTCAAGGATGCACACATAATTGCATTTAAAAGAGCATGTAACCAAATAGCATAAAACACATGAAAGAAGCGGGAAGCAAAAACAACTATGAGATCCAAGGCACAAGACAATTTGATAACGAAGTTCGCCCAATGTGGGATACGTTTCTGGGCCCTGCTCAATGTGGGGAGGCCTCGTTCATTAAATGGCAGTAGAAATCAAATTATAATCAATTACATAAATGGCCCTTATACCTCCATTTTCGAGAATGGTATGAAAATGCAAAGCTCGTCTGCAAAAACAAACTTCATCATTGAATTTGTGGTGCGAAATCATGTCAAACGACTATAAACTTGACCCTGTTTTGAGTAGGTAACTTCTATAGCTTTAAGGAATCTTGTAGATTCCTTGCAAAAATATTCTCTCAAGATTCCCTAGGTTTTTTCTC
This sequence comes from Pinus taeda, assembly GCA_000404065.3. NCBI lineage: Eukaryota > Viridiplantae > Streptophyta > Pinopsida > Pinales > Pinaceae > Pinus > Pinus taeda. Next base: position 117,000 of record APFE031692287.1, on the reverse strand, counting down.
GAAAATCGTGTCCACTTGGGTAGAGTTCTGGCTTGGGGCGCGCTCCTCCACCTACAACTCAGCACTCTCGATTCCACTAGTCAGATCTCCATTTCCTTCATTGAGTGAATGGTGAGGTTTATGTAGTAGTGGTTGGGCGAAATTTCCAACTAAGGGCCACCAACATGTTTGTTGGCGGAATCCAAATTAGGGCATTGGTTTGGGAGGTTCTAGGGTCCAACTCGTGGAACCCCCATTTTGGTGCATCTGCGTTATAACCATTGGCCTTCGTTGTTAATTCCAACGCGTTAGTTGAGCAGTTATGAGACCACCCGTTTTGGCAGGCCGGGCGGGTTCGAATCTTGTTGGTCTCACAATCGGCGTATGCTCATTGGTGTTGTGCACCATATATACATTTTGGTTGATACATGTGGGTTGGTAGGGTTTTACCATCCGCCAACCGGTTGGTTTATAATATGGTTCGTGGAGGGGTGGTGGGGTTGGTGGCCCACCCCCTAAATTTTTTTAATGATTTTCTTTTAATGCCAACCTTAAAAACTAACCATCAGATTTTTAGGGGTCATTAGGAAAATTAAGTAGGCAAGGAATTCTCCTTTTCCGACTGCTGGAATTCATCGTTTTAGGATGCCAAATTGTTGTCTCATTAGGACTGCCACTCGGCCTAGTTTGACTAGAACTTTGACTGGCCATAACTTTCTCATACAAACTCGGATTGAGGTGTCGTTCACGCCGTTGGAAATATTACATCAAGATATTTTATCCAACCCTAGTTCCACTTTAATCTAGTGACTTTTATTTTTGATCTTTTCCAAAGCCACTTCTGAATCTTGGGCATTTTTGGAGCCACCTGGATCATTCCCCCCCACTAATGAAATTTTGGGTCACCAAAAGCTTTATCAGTCAATTGGAAAGTGAGGGGATTTCTCCCTCACTTTTTCTTTTTTAATTGAACAGGCCTTACTCGGATGCATTCCCTTGAAACCAATACGAAGGTACTCCACATCTCCCCATCATGAAATCCTAGGCCTCCTGTCAAGAATGATATCCTTAGGTAGCTTGTCCAAATATTCAGGTACAAAGTCATCCACTATAGGAACTTGTCCTCTTTGGTGTCCATGATCAAAGGAGGCTCATAAAGCTTCAAGTTTTCAATGTTCACCACTAATTACATCTGCATGTATGCTGGCAAATCGAGATGAAAAGCATTGTCTCTGATCCTCTCTAATATGGTGAATAACCCATATCGGATTGGTCTCAACTTCTTTCCTTCCCCTTTAATTTTTTCTTTGCTGATGTGTCGCCACACTTTATCTCCAACCTAGAATTGTTGATCAACCCAGTGCTTGTCATGTCAAGCTATGTATTGAGCTTGACTTTTCTCCAACTGCTCATGCATTGCTTGGTGAATCATTTGAATTCGTTGATTGAACTTCCGTACTTTTTCCCTATCATCTTGCCCACTGGAATCTTCATCTCTCCCAAAGACTATGTCTAAGGGATCCTTTGGAAAATATCCAAATCATGTGTCAAACGATGAGCTCTGAGTGGATGAATATACTTCCTGGTTGTATGCATGTTGTACATAGGGAAGATTCTCATCCAACAACTTGGGATGCTTGCCACAATAGCCTCAGAGTAAATGTATCATTAGGCGGTTGACAAAATTGTTTGTCCATTCGTCTGCGGATGAAATGTCGTGCTCCTCTTCAGCTTGGTGTCCATCATTCTCCACAAACTTGTCCAAAACACTCCAAGTAATCGAGAATCTCGATTAGACACAATGGATGTGGACAACCCAAAGTGGACCCATACAAATTGGAAGAAGAGATGAGTAGTCTGCTCTGCAATGATCTGCTTTTTAGAAGGCATCAAGATGCACATTTTTCTAAATCAATCCACAATGACATACAAATAGTCACGACCTCTCCTAGACAAAGGCAAACCACCAACAAAATCCATTGGCACACTTTCCCATGGATGACTTGGAACAAGGATTTGTGTGTAGAGCCCCAATTTTCTATTAGTGGGCTTGCTAACTGAACACGACACACATCCCTTTACTTATTGAGTCATAATATTTTTCATGTGAGGCCAATAACACAATGCCTGGAAATGACACAATGTTTTCCCTACACCAAAATTACTTGACACAAGAAAGGTATGTGTCTCTCTGATTACATGTATTCTGTCATTGGTGGGGATACAAAGTTTGCCAAGGTGGTACAACAATTTTCCCTACAAATGGTAATTATTCACATGTGATCCATGAGACATATTTGCATAAATCTACTTAAAATCATTGTCATCAACATATTGTTCAGCATAACTTTCAAAAGATAAAGAAGCATTTTGCAAAACTATAGATGGAGAAATAGGAGGGCGAGAAAGCATATATGCCACTTTGTTTTTGGTGCCCTTCTTGGATTTTATTGCCAAGTGAAACCATTGGAGGAACCCCATCCATCTGAAATGACGTGCTTGTTGAAGCTTGGTTTTCAAATGGAGGTACTACAAGGGCTGGTGATCTGTGTGAATGATGGTCTCCTTTCCAATCAAATAGTGCTTCCACTTCTTCATGCTTTGAACTAAGGCATACAAATCCTTGCCATATGTGGGATAGTTCACAACATCTTGGGATAATGTCTCTGAATGGTAACATACAGGTTTCCTGTGCTGCATCAACACTACTCCCATGGCATACCCACTGGCATCTATATCGATCTCAAAAGGTTGTTGGACGTTAGGTAATGCCAAAACAGGTGCGGTACTAATCTTCTCTTTCATTGTATCAAAGGCTTTATGTTGCTTTCCTCCCCGCTGAAAGGTTTGCTTCACACTTGTCAATGCATGTAAGGGGGATGCAATAAAAAAGAAGTTGGTAATGAACCTTCTCCAATATTGTACTGCACCCAAAAAGCTATGAACCTATGTAACATTGGTGGGTTTAGGCCACTTTACAATCACATCAATTTTAGAAGGATCTATTTTTAATTGTCCACTCCAACAATGTGACCCAAGTAAACCAAAGAAGTCTTACCAAATTCACACTTAGAAATTTTGACATACAATTTTTCTTTTTTCAAAACATCAAGCACCTTTTTAACATGACTCACGTGATCTTCACATGTACTATTGAAAACAAGAATGCTATCAAGATACACAAGTGCAAAATTATCAAGAAAAGGTTTGAAAATATCATTCATCACCCTCATGAATGTGGCTAGAGCATTTCATAGTCCGAATGGCTTCATCGACCATTCAAACAACCCTTATTTTGCCTTGAATGCAGTGTTCCATACATCCTGTTTTGCAATATTGATTTGATGATTTCCACTCAGGTGACAAGTCCAGTTTTGTGAAATAGACAACAATTTTCAATCCATCTAATAAATCATCAATGCAAGGGAGAGGGTACCGATTCTTCACAGTTCTTTTGTTGAGTGCCCAGTAGTATATACACATCCTCCATGTGCCATCCTTCTTTGGCATGAACACAATAGGTGAACCACTTGGAGAAGAACTTGGCCTTATGACCCCTTGGTTCAGCGTTTCCTGCACCTGCTTCTTTATCTCCTCCATCTCATTCACTGACAACCTATACATGCAATGTTGGTTAAAGGAACATCCTGCTGTAAGTGAATCTCATGTTGGATCTCACGCTTTGGAGGCAACCCACTTGGTTCTTGAAAAAGCCCATTATAGTTAGAAACAATTTCATACAATTCTTTTTTATGAGTGGGATCATAACCTTGGAAAGCTTCAAATGTCTCTGCATCCTTTTCTCTCACAACCATGAGCATGCACCCTTTGCTAGAATTGATCAGTCTCTTCATATGACCTACACTTACAAGACTAGCACTGATTTTGGTATGATGAGCTCTAACAATGTATTCCACCTCATCTTTCGTGAGATGATACTTGTTTTCATGGTGAAAGAAAATTGGCTTCCTGTCATACAAATATGGACTCCCCAATACAATGCCACATATATCCAAAGGTAAAACATCAAGATCAACCTCATATACTAGTTTAAATGCAATCACAAATCTAGCTCTACACTGCTTGGCTACATGTAATTTGACTTTATCACACACCAAACCAAGAGGGTAGGGTTTCAAATGAGGCTTGGTCTCTAACCCTAACTTCTTAACCAAGGATTCTAAAAGCAAATTTTCTTGTGAGCCCAAATAAAACAAGGTTTCCACTTTATTATATTTCATTATGTCTCTAATTTGGAACAATTTATTCCTCTTTCATTCATTAATGAGATACTCATTTGTAGAACTTGTATTTTCATGCAATTCAAAATTTTCATTAGCATGAAGAGAAAGAGTACCTTGTATGCCCACTGTTGTGATCTATGTCTCGTCACCAAAGTCAGATCCAAGGTCCTGTTGTATGGTTTCCACCATATTTTGCTTGTACTTACCACTAAATATCTTTGGTTTGAACTCTGGATGCAACTTCCAACAATGTTCATAATCATGGCCTTCCCTCTTGCAATGTGTGCAAGGTGGCTTTGCTCCTTCCTAATTCTTGGTTGTAGCCGACTTCTTTCCCTTTCCCTTTCCTTTTTCTTTAAACTTTCCATTATGAGGTTTCAAAGATGATTTCTTGGGTTGATCTTCTTTGTCATTCTTGCCCCTGCTTTCAAGGTAAATGGCCTTCACATTGGCCACATCGATAGTAGTAGGCTCAAATAACAACAAAGAATGCATGATGTAACTATGTAAAGCACCAATATACTTTGTTACAGTTTCTTGTGAATGAAGTGAAATACCCAAACTCAAAGCTTGTTTTCTAAACTCTTCTTTTAAGCTTTATATATTTTGACCCTTTCCTTGTCTCAAATATTTCCATTCCAGTAAAGCCTTTTTTCGATAACCCAAAGGATAAAATTGATCTTTTAATGCATAAGCAAAATTGGACCAAGAAGAAAGGAGATTACCCAAGCTTTTGTTGCCTTTTTGTAGCTTGCTCTCCCACCAAATGAGAGTGGTGCCACTCAGCCAAAAAGATGCTAATTGGATCTTGGCCTCATCCTCCTCGATTTGCTGAATCTGACAATAAACCTCGATATGTCTAATCCAATTGTTTAATTTCTTTGCAATACATTCTCCATTATATGTGGGCAAATCAAACTTTACATCTAGCTTAAAATGGCTTCTTAGATGCATTCCTATGATGCCTGTTAGAATGATGAGAAGAGGAAGAAGAATAACAATCGCTAGAGGATGGAGAGGGCGGTTCAAGAGGCTCTCCTCTTCTACCTTCACGATTTATCGAGGCATGATCATCTGGTTCTTTCTTCTCAGGATCTATTTTCCTCTCATATTCTGCAAACAACTCTTCAACTTTCTCTGCCATGGTGAAGAAGATCTTGCGATAATTTTTCTCTTCCTCCATCCGAGCTTCCTCATTTGCCATGTTCCATCTTCATGTTGCACGCCCCGGTTCAAGATCAAAGGATTTAATTTTTCCTTCTCCTCTTTGGATCTTTTCTTGGTTAGCATTCACTCATGGAAATCACATCAAGAAGATCTGCTCTGATACCAAAATTGATCCAGATATTTTACTTCAAGGATGCATACAAAATTGCATTTAAAAGAGCATGTAACCAAATAGCATAAAACACGTGAAAGAAGCGGAAAGAAAAAAAAATAAACATGAGATCCAAGCCACAAGACAACTTGATAATGGAGTTCAACTAGTGTGGGCTATGTCTCTGGGCCTTGCTCAATGTGGGGAGGTCTCTTCCATTAAATGGAAGCAAAAATCAAATTACAATCAATTACATAAATGATCCTTATGCCTCCATTTTCTAGAATGGTTTGAAAATGAAAAGCTCAGTTGCAAAAACATACATCACCATTGAATTCGTGGTGCGAAATCATGTCAAACGATTATAAACATGACCTTGTTTTGAGCTGGTGAGTTATGGAGCTCTAAGGAATCTTTTAGATTCCTTTAAGATTCACTGCAAAAAGATTATCCCAAGATACTCTAAGAATCTTTCTTGAAAATTGTGCCCACCTCAGTGCAATTTCGGCTTGGGGCACACTCCTCCACCTACAATTCAGCGCTCTTGGTTCCGCTAGTGGATTTCCCTCTCCTTTGTTCAACGAATAGAGGTTTATGTAGTAATGGTCGAGCAAAATTTCCAATGAAGGCCCAACGGCCTGTTGGCTGGTGGAATTCAAATTAGGGCGTTGGTTTGGGAGGTTCTGGGGTCCAACCTACAGAACCCCCATTTTGGTGCCTCCAAGTTATAACCGTTGGTCTCTGTTGTTAATTCTAGTGCGTTAGTTGAGCAGTTATGAGACCGCTCGTTTTGGCAGGCTGGGTGAGTTCAAATCCTGTTAGTCTCACAATTGGCGTATGCCCGTTGGTGTTGTGCTCCATATATACATTTTGGTTGATACATTGGGTTGGTGGCGTTTGACAACCCACCAACCAGTTGGTTTAAATATGGTTTGTGGAGGGGTGGTGGGGTTGGTGGCACACCCCCTATATTTTTTTAATAATTTTCTTTTAATACCAACCTTAAAAACCAACCATAGAATTTTTAAGGGTCATTAGGAAAATTAAGTAAGCAACAAATTTGCCTTTTTCGACTGTCAGAATCCGTCATCATAGGATGCCAAATTGTTGTCTCGTCAGGGCTGCCACTAGGCCTAGTTTGACCAGAACTTTGACTACCCATAACTTTCTCATACAAACTCGGATTGAGGTGTCGTTTACGTTGTTGGAAAATTACGTCCAGATCTTTGATCTAACCCTAGTTCCACTTCAATCTAGTGACTTTGATTTTTTAGATTTTCCAAAGCCACTTCTGAATCTTGGGCATTTCTGGAGCCACCTAGATCATGTATCTGTTACAAAAAAGTAACTATTATATATGCCTTAGCTTGAGCACGGGCGAAATTTGTTGATGAAGATGCAATGGGAAGTGATACATCAATCAGGGCCGATGATTTTGAACCCTAACCACACATGAAAAGTATTGTGGCCAATAATGTTGTGGAGGGCTCTGTTGTAGCTATGTTAAACATATGGAATGCTTTTGTCCTATGTGCGTGGATGCTTGGAGTTGTACATGTGCAAGATATGCACAATCATCCTGTTGACCACTTTTGTTTGTCCATCTATTTGGGGATGAAAGGTGGTTGATTTGGTCAACTCGATATCCATTGAAGACCATAGGTTAGGCCAAAAATCATTGATAACATTGTTATCCTTGTCTAAAATAATGGTCTAACGTAGCCCAAAATGAACCCGAACATGCTCAAAGAAGAGTTTAGCAGTGACTTCAGCTGTGATACTCTTCTTTTACGCTGCCAGGATGGCCATCTAAGAGAACTAGTCGACAACCACAAACACAAAATCATTACCATGCTTGATGGAGGGTAAAAATGACACATAGTCTATGGAGACTAACTCTTAGGGCTTGTCTAGGGTTGGTAGAGGAGTGTACAACCACTGCTTCTCAACGATTGATTTAACAATGCAAGATTTGATATATTGGTGGACATGTTATCGAAGCTTTGGCTAGTGGAATCACTTATGAAGTACTTCCACTGTCTTCTCCACATTAAAGTGCCCTGGCACATGATTGTACTATGCCTCCCAAATTGGAATTGCATGCTTGCTCGAAGAAACAAAAAGGTGGCCTAGATAGCATAAGAGCACATCCTAGAGGCAGAAGTCTAGAACATTTTACTTATAATCAATGTTTGGAATGTAATGACAAAGTTAGAGTGACTATTATCTAATTGAGGTCACTGAAAGGTCTCATGCCCATGAGAGTTAAGAACTATGGTTAGTGACAAATTAAGGGCCAACTGAGGCAGTATGCAACATGGTTGGTGTTTCCCTTCTTGTAGTTTATATTCAAGTGGAATTGTTGTAGGCACGTGGACCATTTTTTATGGTGGTCATTCTATAACTTTTATTGTATGTGCATGAATCATAGAGGCCTATGATTAGTGTGGATGATCGTCTCCTACCTATAATATAATGTCTCCATTGTTGACATGCCTACACAATGGAGTACATCTCCTTTTCCTAGGTGGGGTATCTCCATACGATATTAGAAAGCGTTTTACTATGATAGGGCATCATATGTCCTTGATAAGTGAGGATTGCACTAATAACATAGTCAGAGGCATTTGTCTCAATCTCAAATGGTTGTTGTATGTCTTGTAAGGTGAGGACTAGTGTAGAGAAAAGACAACGTTTCAAATCCTTTAATGTTTTCTGTGGTGATTTAGACTAGGAAAACTTTGCTTTAAATCCACCCTTGGTCACTTGACTTAAGAGTCAAGCATCATGAGAAAACCCCAACACAAACATTTGGTAGAAATCGAAAAGGACCAAAAAGCTACAAACCTCTATTAGGGTCGTCGACGTTGGCCAATCCTAGATGACTTGTACCTTGGCTAGGTCCACTGCACCCCATGTTCATCTATGATGTATCCCAAATATTGAATTCACTACATGCTAATTGAATAATCATCTAGATTGGCAAATAAACTTATGTTTTCATAAGGTGCTTAGGACCTACTAAATGCATTATAAATGTTCTTCCCAGGTTTTGTTAAAGATGAGGAGGTCATCCAAATATATAAGCACAAAAAGAGTTTATGAGAAGTTTTCATCCATCATCCTCAAGAACATTGTCGGAGCATTAGTCAAGCCAAGGGGAATGACCAACCACTCAAAAAGGCCTTCTTTAAATTTGAAGGTTGTCTTACATACACCAATTTGCTCAATTAGAACTTGTTGGTAGCTTGACTTCAGATCAATCTCACTGAAGAACTTGGAACCCTTAAGTTGATCAAGAAGATCATAAATTTGGGGGATTGGGTATCTATTCTTAGCAATGATTTTGTTCGGGGCTCTATGATCGATAGAGAGTCTCCATGTCCCTTCCTTCTTTTGCACCAACATAACTAGGCCCTTGCAAGGTGAGGAGCTTAGTCAAATGTGGCCCTTTTGGACGAGCTCATGAATTTGGAGTTTAATTGCCTCATTCTCCAAGAGAGAGCATCTATATATTGGGCCATTTGGTAAAGGATCACCAGGTATCAAGTCAATTAAACGTTTGACTTGGAATTGCAGAGGCACCCCCACAGGTGAAACAAAGATATTGTTTTATGCTTCTACAATCTTATCCACCTACTCATATTTTGTAAAGAGCCCATATGTTGAGTTTGTGGTGGTTGCAATGATATTTATTTCACCTTCTGATTGAACCATGAAGAAGACAAAGTTTGAAATTTGAGAGATTAATTTTAAACACTATTTTGCTGAGATCAATGAAATTACGTTAGTCAGAACTACCTCCAACACCCTATAAATCTTACCCCTCAGAGTAACTATGACACTACATAGATGAGACTCATAAATAACATGATGTTTCCACATATAAGGTTGTCCCAAAATAACATCACAAACCTTGAGTGAAGCAATATCACATAACAACTCATCTTTGAAGGGCTTGATGTAATAAGACTAGAAACATTGATGGCTAACACAAATATCTCATCGATGGCTTAACCAACCAATTATGCATGGTCGAGGGTGTGGCATAGTCGACAAATTTAATCTCTCGATGATATCAGTTGAGATCGGGTTCTCCTGGATCCCACTATCAACAATGAAATGCAGTGGGGTTTGCTTTACCCACGTCTATGAATGGAAGAGGCACTACCCCTCCTCAAGCTCCTCTAACTCTTATGGTTGTATATTTGAGGTTTCGATGGTAGCACTGAGCTCTGCATCGATGATCCACTTTCCTTTGTCATGTTTTGAATCGTAATTTGACCTAGAGTCCACTTCTTTTTCTTTAAGCCAAAACAACCGATTTTTTCGAGCAACATTTATCAATGTTGTGTCAGGTGCTTTTATGGAACTCACACCATTTTCCAATGCCCTTCTTCAACTTCTCATTAACTTTCTTTGCTTGCAACTTGGATAGGTTGTATTTAGGTTGGCTCTCCTTGCTTCATCATTAGTTATACAAGTTAAGGCCACTTTTTATGGGTTTCTATTGCAATAAATTTGCAAACTTGAACTCTTGATTGCTTTGTTGCTTCAATTTATGCTCAATTTTGACAAAATATTGATAAGCAACTCCCAGTGAGGATATGTCCAATAATTCCATCTTCGTTTAAATGAACTTGTGTAGGCCACTATCAAATCCATGTGTTGCTCAGAGTTTATGATACCTAACTTTGAGTGGAAGGTATGGAACATATTGAGGTACTTTAGCATGATCTAGTCTCTATCTTATTACAGAGTCATCCATCTCGTGTGCTAGTCATCATAATTCCCTACAAGGTAGAATTCCCCCTAAGGGGCATAAAAAAAGTGGCCCAAAAGAGTCTTACATCAAATATTGTAGACTCATATTCATTTTGTCTCTCCCAGTAACCTTCCCATCATTTTGTGGCATGGGGAAGGGCTTTTAGGAGTGCAAAGGTTATCTTCTCATTGTTAGAAATCTATTGGATAAAGTAATAGCCCTCTAACAAATTTAACCATTTCTCTAAAGCATATGCATATATTTGGCCTTTGAATAAGGGGATATCAAATTTAACTTGTACCTTGAAGGGTGTCACTCCAAAAATACTACTTGTTGAAGGTGCATTAACAGTTGTTGGTAGTCATTGAAGGATCTGGGTGAAATTGTCTATCATCTCATTCCTCCATCAGGTGAGTGCTTCCTCGAGCAATGATTTGATAATATCTCTTATTCCATCATCTCTATTTTCTTCTGCCATGGTAGGGTGCTTAGGTTTGCAAGGGCAAACATTTCCAAGTGAAATTATCTTGAGACCCAACACTTTGTACCCTAAACTCATTGAGGACATGCACTAAGAAACAACAAGGAGTGGACTACTATGATATCACTAATTTGAGTTGTATAAGGAATGAAATGAAAGGTAGGAAAGGAAATGAAACCCACACATTAAAATACAGTGGAGAGATCAATAATACAATGAATATCTGACTTCTATTAATAAATAAAATAACTGAATACTATAGAACACAAATTGGCTAGAATGGTGGTAGCTATCTATGAAGGGAGAAAGATGGCAGCTACATTCATTCACAACAACTATTACAAAAGGTCAAAAGAATGGTATTTTAACATAGAGAAATAATCCAAGGGGTCCAAAACCCTAACCATAGAAGATGAAGCACCAAAAGGTTTGTGGGCCCTAATGTGGTTAGTTAGCACACCACTTTCTCGGGGGCACAGATTTTGATTCAATGTCTATTTGGGGTGTGCAATATCCTATTGGAAATTATTATCTAAGGATTACAACTTTTTGTCGTGGTTATGCCATGAAAACCCTTGGCCCTCGAGATCACAAAAACATCATTTACAGCCTCAAGATAACCCCATAAGTTTGGGACCCAAAAAGCCATAGAAACTTTGCCAAGAAGATAAAGAAACATTGAATAAGTGGAAGAGGTGGGTGACCATAGATATCCACCTGGATCACTAACACACAATAAAGGGAAATTGTGTGAGTGAACACAAATTAATGGTAAAGGTAAACAAAAATACTAGTGTGGTGGGTGAGGATGGTGCATCAAAAGGTTCGAGGAATGGCAAAGTGAGGCACACAAATCAAGTTTCCTATGGGAAATAAATAATTTTTTTTTTGCAATAGAGGGAATAAATAAATAAATAAATAAATATAAATATATATATTATATATATATATATATATATATATAATATATATTTATATATATCTAATATATATATATATATATATATATATATATATATATTTATATATATATATATATATATAATATATATATATATATATATATATATTATATATAAATATATAATATGGGATTATGGATTGTTCCAAAATGGATCGTTAAATTATTTTTCATCCACATTGATTCTTTTAGAGTTGAAAATGTGGAGGAATCAATTCACAAGACCATTTTTACAGTTGGGTCATGGTTTGGAAAATTGGCGTTTGAAACCTTTAGAAAGAAGTTTAAGGCATCAAATGGTGTTTTTGAGGGTGTAAATTTTTTTCACTTAGGTGCAGAACTCCCTAGCTCTATTCTACACACATATATCTTTCTAACATCGCAAGAATCATGCCAATCGTAGTCCATATGCAAAAGTTATGCTACTCAGAAGTTGACCTTCATGTTTCAACCACCAAGATTCATGAGCATGCCATGTAAACCCCCATTATTCATAGAAAAGGGGCTTGCCATGTGATCGTGATGATGAATACTCTAGAAATTCGATATTGTAACTCCAATTAATAGTTAAAAGAGCCAACCTTAGCCACTAGTAGGCTATTAAGTTGTGTTATAACCAGGCCATCAGGGGGGAAATGGGGTTCCATTCTATTTGAGTGCATTCTGTTCCATAGATGAGCAGAGTATATGAGAGTGGATGAGGAGAGAGAAAATAGAGAGGGTTTGTGCACTAGAACAACCCACATGCTAGAAGTCTCACTTCTTTGTACTTGCATCCATTTTCCATTCAAAAAAAGAGAGAAAAGCAACCTCACCTCCCAAGCCAACCAAGGCAATAAATTGATAAAGTGCCAACCAAGCCAAGAAAATGATAAAGTGTGAACCAGGCCAAGAAATTGATCAACTCTAGAAAGAAGTATGTTTTACTATTTTGAAGACAAAATAAATCTACAGAAGAGTAAGTGAGAGTAAATTCATCCCTGAAGGGGTGTACTAAGGAATAGAAACAACAATCGGAAGAGTTGCTATAGGATATTGGGGTGTTTTCCAGGAGCCTAAAGGGATACTGCCCAAGATGGAAAGTGGAGCAGAGATCCAACTATTGTTAGACTCCTTGAGGCCAAACATTGGATTATATAGGCAATCCATCATAGAAACAAGTGAGGTGAAGAAGTAGTTGAAACAACTACTACAACATGGTGTCATTTGGTCAAGTACCTCACCATTTGGGTGGTTCATCATAATTATGCCAAAAAAGGATGGGAATTGGCAGATGTGTATTGACTACGGGGTGTTAAAAAATTTACTCTCAACAACATTTACACCCCGTCCCCCCCTCCTTCAAACCCAAAAAAAAAATTAAAAAAAATAAAAAATAGATGATGTATGGCATCAATTGCAGCAAGCCAAATACTTCACCAAGTTGGACTTACTGTCAGGATATAACTAGGTTCAAGTAATATAAGAAGATACATGGAAAATCACCTTTAAAATCAGACAAGGTTTATATGAGTGGTTAATCATGCCATTAAGTCTATGTAATGCATCATCTACGTGTATGAGGTTAATGAATGATATTATACACCCTTTCAAGATTCATTTGATATTGTCTCTTTGGATTATATACTAGTATATAGTGCTCCGTAGGAGTAGCACATCTCACATTTGATGAAGGTGCCAAAGACATTAAAGAAGCACCAAATGCGGGAAAATATCAAGAAGTGTGAGTTTACACAATAGTCTTTAGTTTATTTGGGATATGTGATAGGTGAAGGAGAGTTGAAGATATATCCTGCCAAAATGGAGGTCATCTTGAAGTGGAAAATGACTACTAATGTCTATATGGTTAGGAGTTTCATTGGGGAAACATAGTAACTACAGAAATTCATAACTTGATTTCAACAAGAGCATCACCACTTCATGCTATAATAGTGAGTGGCAAGAGTTTCCATTGGGGAAAGTGTTAACAAAGGGCCTTCAAGGATTTAAAGAAGAAGATTAATCAAGCACCGGTTCTGGCATTATCGAACTTGCAACAACCCTTCAAAGTGGAGACAAATGCAAGTGGGTATGCCATGGGAGCAGTCTTGATATAGTGATTTGCAAACTACCATGGATATTCCATTGGATAGTTTATCACAACGAATCTACTAAAATATATTAGAAATTTTGAAATCTAAACTATGAGAGTTTATTTTTCCTTAGATTTATAAATTTGTTAATCATTGTTTATTGTGTATGCCTGCATATTATAGTTATGTATATTATATAGAACAATAAAATAAAAACTCACAAATCAAAATTGACGCAAAACATATCGTGGGAAACCCTTTTGTAAGAAAACCCAACTAAAAGGTGAGGTCGCTCTGATCTCTTTCTCTAAATAAAAAATGGATGCAAATACAAAGAAGTAAGGCCAATGCCTTGTGGGCTACTACAATCCACAAATCCTCTTTGTGTGCTCTATTCCTATCCCTCTCAGCTACTTTGCTCATTTATGGAACAAAATGAAATCGAAAAGAATGGAACCCTTCTTCCTCCTAGTGGCGTGATTATAGCACAACCTAATAGCTTACTAGTGGTTAAGTTGACTCATTTAACTCTTAACTAGAATTGCAAGATTTAATATTCTAAAGTCTTCTTCACCATGATCACATAACTAACCCCTTTTCCATGAATAGTGGGGGCTAATGTGACATCCTCTCGAATTATGGTGGTCAAAATAGGAGGGTCAACTTTCAAGTGGCATAAATTTCCATACAAACTATGATTGAGACAATTCATGCACCGTTGAAAAGGTCTTTTTGTGTAAAACAAGAAAATAAAAAGCCACACAAAAGTGGCAAAGTTTTACCCCTATAAAATGTCGTTTGATCTCAAAATGCTCCCAATAGGTTTCAAACCCTAATATACCAAATTGGGTCCCATTGGTAAAAATGGTCATGTGAGTTGATTCCTCCACTTTTCCACTCTAAAAGCGTCTATGTGGATGGGAAACAATATAACGATCCAATCTAGATCATGCAGGGAGGAAGGCCTATACGCTATCATGATGAAGTATTTCATGGGGTAGTTCTCAACTACCTTACATACTATAAGGAGCTCTATGCCCTAGTGCAAGATTTGAAGAAGTGGAAATACTATCTGATGGGAAAAGATATAGTCATCCACATATATCACCAACCACTACACTACATGCCTATAACAAGCTAAAGGAAATCGGGCATTATAAGGGGATAGAGTTTTTACAACAATTTTATTTAGTGATCAAGTATAGGAAGGGCAACATCAATAAGTTAGTTGACATGCTTTCGAGGCCACCCACATCAAAGATCACAAGTTTGGGAACTCTTATGCACATGGATCCATTCACCCATGATGCATACAGAGAGTCATATTCAGAGGATAAGGACTTCAATGAGGTGTTTTAGTTGTTGTAGAGCCAGAGCGATGTGCGTGTTGGTGACAACACAATTGACTATCATCTCCAGGAGGGGTTACTCTATAGGCTGGATAAGTTATGTATTCCTAAAGGTGAGTGGTTGCAGCTAATTAGAAAGTATCACAACTCTAAGCTTGTAGGGAACTTTGGTGTAGGGAAGATAGTGGCCAACATGCAAAGGTATGTGCATTAGCCCAGGATGCAAGAAGAGGTAGCTAGGTTCATAGGCGGATGCATGCTTTGTTGTACTAACAAGCCTAGTAACAGGAAACAAGGTCTATATAATCCCTTGTCTATACCCACTCCTCCTTGGGAAAGCATTTCCATAGACATTGTGGTAGGTTTACTAACAACAATGAAGGGATATGACTACTTATTCATGGTAGTTGATAGGTTCAACCTAGTAAACCTAGTAAAGCTAGGTCAACCTAATAGACTTAGTAAACCTAGGTTAACCTAGCAAACCTAGGCCAACCTAATAAACTTAGGTCAACCTAGTAAATAAAGTAAACCTAGTTGACCTACTAAACCTTGTAAACCTAGTTAGTCCATCTTAACTTAGTAAACCCAAGTCAACGTAGCAAACTAGGTGAACCTAGTAAATGTAGTAAACTGAATAAACCCAGGTCAACCTAGTAAGCAATAAGTCCATAAAATATAACTAGGTCAGCCTAGTAAACCTAACAATCCTGTTAAACTTAGTAAACCTAGGTAGACCCAGTAAAACTAGTAATCCTAAGTCAATCGAGGTCAACCTAGTAAACGTAGGTCAACTTGGTAAACCTAGTAAACTTTGGTCAACCTAGTAAACCTAGTAAACCATGGTCATCCTAGTAAACCTAGGTCAACTTAGTAAACATAGGTCAACCTAGTAAACATAGGTCAACCTAGTAAACACAAGTCAACCTAGTATACCTAGGTTAACCTAATAAACCTAGGCCAACTTAGTAAATACAAGTCAACATGGTAAACCTAGTAAAATAGGTCAACCTAGAAAATGATGGTTAAGCTAGTAATCCTAGATAACCTAGTAAATCTAGTAAAGTTAGTAAATGTAGGTCAACCTAATAAGCCTAGTAAACCTAAGTAAACCTAGTAAACATATGTCAATATAGGATAGCATAAGTCAATCTAGTAAACCTAATCAGCCATGGTTAAGCTAGTAAACCTAGGTCAACTTAGTAAATCAAGTAAACCTAGTAATGTAGGTCAACATAGTAAACTTAATAGATTTAATAAACCTTAGTCAACCTAATAAACCCAATAAACCTAATAAACCTAGGTGAACCTAATAAATGTACGATAAACTAGTGAAGCTAGGTCAACCTAGTAAACCTAATAAATCTAGGCCAACCCACTAAACCTGATAAACCTAAGTCAACGAGTAAACCCAGTAAACATAATAACCTAGGTTAACCTAATAAACCTACTAAACCTTAGTTAACCTAGTAAACATAGGACAACCTAGTAAACCTAGGACAACCTTGTAAACCTAGTAAATATAGTAAACCTAATGAACATAGGTAAACCTAGTAAACATAGTAAACTCAAGTTAACCTAGTAAATCTAATAAAACTATTGAAACTAGGTCAACCCAATAAACCTAGTCAACCTAGGTCAAACTAATATCCTAGTAAACCTAGGTCAAACTAATATCCTAAAAAACCTAGGTCAAAGCCTAGTAAACTTAGGTAAACCTAATAGACCTAGTAAACCTATATCAACCTAGTAGACGTAGTAAGCCTAATAAACCTAATAAACTTAAGTTAACCTAATAAACCTAGGTTACCTTAGTCAACCTAGTAAAGGTAGGTCAACCTAGTAAACCCTATAAACTTAGGTCACCTTCGTAAACCTAGTAAAGTTAATAAACTTAGGTCAACCTACTAACCTAAGTTGACTATGGTTGACTTAATTAACCTACGTCAACCTAATTGACTAGGTTTGACCTTGGTTGACTATAATTAACCTAGTAAACCTACTAAACGTAGCTCAACTTACTAAACTTATCTCAACCTAATAAACTTGGTAAACCTGGTTCAAATTGCAATGACATTTATCGTTTGTCAAATTGCAATGCCATTTTTTGTTCATCATGTTGCGATGTCATTTGTCATTTGTTACTTTGAAATGTTGTTTGTTATTTGTAACATTTCAATGTCATCAAATTGTGATGTGGTTTGTTGATTATCACATTATGACATTGTTTGTTGTTTGCCATGCTGCAATGTGATTTCTTATTTATCAAATTGCAACAATGTTTCTTGTTCATCACCTTGTGATGTTGTTTATTGTTCATCACATTGTGACATTTCTTGTTGTTTGTCACACTGGGAACATTAATAAACTTAATTTATGCGGTGACTATGGTTCACCATGGCACCGACGTTGACTATGGTTAACCATGCTTACCGTAACCAACCATAGTCAACCATTGGTGACATGTGTTAATGTATAGTTAATATGTTATCAATGTGTTAATATGTAAATTTATGTATTATTAGTGTCTTGTCAATGTATTAATGTGAAGGGTAGTGTGTAGATTGATGTATTATTAATATCCACGATTATTGGATTTTTCACATTTTAAGTTCTCGATTATAAAATGACGCATTTTATATATATAACATTTACCTTTTTCTATTGTTCTTGAATGAAAATTGTTTTCTTTCATTAATGTTACTATTTCATGACCTTTTGATAATATATATTTACATAAATATTGACGGTTTTTTGTTTGATACATTGTGATGTTGATATTTATTTATGATATTGCAATGCCAATGTTTGAACATTGTTGTATATGGTCAATAGTGGTTGAGAATAGGTGAACATTGTTGACCATGGTTAACCATAGCTAAGCTAGTTTGAACATGGTCAAATATGGTTGCCACTATTGAAAAAATTTATAAAAGTATTATGATTATTATTAAACCTTTTGAAACCTTGACCATGGTTATGTATCATCCCTTTTTATTGCACCCCGTGATTGTAAATATCCCTATGTAATTCAAGTGAAAATGAATTGATGGCTAGCTGAAGGGAGGGATAAAAACCAATGCTCTTAGGGGAAGGTTACATGGATTGTTTAGATTATAGTGGAGTGTCATGAGTAGACCACACCCACCTCTTTTAATTCCATTACCTATCACCCTAACCATGGTGTTG
The DNA here is from genome assembly GCA_000404065.3 of Pinus taeda. Lineage (NCBI taxonomy): Eukaryota > Viridiplantae > Streptophyta > Pinopsida > Pinales > Pinaceae > Pinus > Pinus taeda. The sequence goes on along the minus strand of APFE031692287.1, from coordinate 98,642 downwards.
CCTACACTTATAGACATTGAAGTTTTGGAATGGGCAATGTGGGTGTAGGACAACACCCATTCTTGTTACCTCCTTATGGTTTGAGATAAGAACGACTATCTTGAGAGGAAAAAGGAGAGGGTTTAATGATTGCAAACAATGAAGGGAGCATGTAGATGTGAATAAAAAGATGCAGGCAACTCATATAGTGAACAACAAATGAAGAAAAGTGCTTGGCAAAGCAAAAAGAGCTAGGAGCAGGGAATAAAATCGAATTGGACTGAACTAAAGCTAGTTCTATGAGATTTGGGGTATCATTTCCTGTGTTGTTATGAGAAGGCCTTAAATTGTGTGCTTGAGCTTGATTGACCAGTGGGAGACTCAATGGAGAATTACTAATTAGAGAAATTTTGAGGTCTAAAATGGGCTTCCTAAGGAATATGATAAAATAATAATGGAAATAATAAAATAAGATTAGGTTGCCGCATCAATTTTGGAGGGAAAAAAGAAAAAACAACTTTTTTGACTCGTATTTTCTACTAATCTCCCTATGATTTTACTCAAATTTCGAGCAGGAACACTCGTTAGATGCATAATTTAATTTTGCATCCAAGGAGTACCCACGTTGCATACTTTTGATGGACCCTATTACACTATAAGTGTGAAATACATTAAAAGACAATTAAGTTCTGCATCCAATGTGTGTTCCCGCTCGAAATTTGAGTAAAATTAGAGGGAGATAAGTTGAAAATAAAAGTTGAAAATGTAGTTTTTTTTTTTTTTTTTTTTTTTTTGTCTTTTTACCTTTTTATTCCAAAAATGGTGAATCATCGCCCATGATTGACATCGTCATATTGAATCATATTGGTTCTTATAAAGTTGATTTTGTTGTACAGTTTTGTTTTGAGGCCCATTTTAGACCTCAAAATTTCTTTAATGAACCACTTAGTGCTTGCTGAGTAAGATGATAAACCAACAAGTGCTTGCTGAACAAGATGATAAACCACTTAGTGCTCATTGAATGAGCTAATAAACCTCTCAAGTGGTTGTCGTATGGTTAATAAACCACTTGACAGGGTAAAGTAAGTCACTGTGGTTCTTGTTGGAAGAGTTGATAAACCACATAGACAGTGGACTACAGGGCCTTGTAGTGCTTGCCATGAAATAATAATTGATAAACCACCAAGATAGTGGATTTGGACTCTTAGAACTGAGATATACCCCAAATAGGCATTGGGAGAAGCCCTATGGTTGATCTTAGAGAGAGTAAGCGAGTTAGTGTGGTGTATACTGATAGAGAGCAGTTGATAAACTACATGGACAATGGACTTCGTCTCTTGAGTGTTTGCCCAAGCCTTGATGTTAATTTTCCCCTTAAGCAAGAATCACCTCAAACTTTGTATCCAGCTCGGGGGTGGCCATCTATGAGAGATATTGCAGTGTAGCCGACCTACGGTTGGGTGGAGAGTTGAAGTCCCTCCTTCAGTTACCAACCATTTCAATATATTTAGATAAGTATAAAGTTATGCATATTTTTATTACAGATTGTGACAACCTTATTCTACTAATGAATGTTACAATGCTCATGCATATTCATGTGTGGATGCTTGAAAGTTTTGATTATACTTGTTAATAGCTATCTTGGATATTGTGGTTTCAATGATTAGTAGCACCATGGAGTTGCTACCCCATTTCATGATTAATAAGTTATTAGTATGCTCAGACTGAGTGTCCACATGGCTATAATTGTAGGTTATTATATTGATGAAAGTTGTGTAATATGTACATCTATCCAGATTTAGTTGTTGCTTTTGTTTGAATTGTAACTCCAATTATTTACTTAGAAGTCACCATATTAAGGAAATGCCTTATAAACATCTTAGGAATGAGTTGTAGAATTATGTGAGTGGGTTGCAAAATTGTTTCACCTGTTGGAGGCTAATGATCATGCCCGTTTTATCTCCTGCAAGAATTTTGGCATGTGGGCTATTACCTCCTTACCTTAAGAAATTCCTGAAATTTCTAGAATTCATTGTTTGTTATTGCACTTGTGTAATTCAGGAATCTAGGATCTAGAGTTGGTATGGAGTACTCACTTGTGGATATCATTCAAATCCATTACCCCCATGGTAATCATTTATGTATCCAGTGATTTAGGGAATCCAGACGTTGGTGATGGTCAATACTTAAAATGAGGTTGGATCTCATTCTTGGATATCATTCAAATCCATTACCCCCATGGTAATCATTTATGTATCCAGTGATTTAGGGAATCCAGAGGTTGGTGATGGTCAATACTTAAAAGGAGGTTGGATCTCATTTGAACTGTATATCCGTCTTCATATGTTGTTGTATCTGCTAATCTAGGGATTTGGTTGTGGACGGGGCAATCAATCATGCAAATGATCAAATGGGCTTTGGGTTGAATTACTCTTGAGAGAAGAGTGGGTCTAGGGATCCAACCATCCAAGGGTGTTGAGGGGCAATGCAGAGTCAAAAGGCTAGATAGGTGTTGGTCACTTAGAACAACAAAACAATGCATATCACCAAGGCACACAGACTCAATGTACCTCGCTTTAAGTTGTTGAGGAAGTACTATGAGGGCCATCATGTGGTAAATGCTAGGCTGTCACATAGACATCATGTAGTAAATGACGGGTCACCACATGGATGTCATGTGGTAGGCGGTGGGCCCTGCATTGGATTAACATCTTAGTTCACTTTGATCTAGTCATCTAGCTATCTAAGGGTGTTGAGTGATAACACTAGGTTGGAGGGTTGGATGATGTGCATGCTAGATATGACAATGAGGTGATCAGTTCTGCCACGGTGGGAAGGCCTAGTGGGCCCTATGCTAAGTTAACATGGCATTCCCACAAGGTCCTAATGAGGGCTACATGGATACTATGTGGAAGTTCATTGATGATTTGACCTAATATCATTGAACAAACTTATGAGGAGCGTAACTTTTAATCTGGGAATTAGTTTGAGGTAAAATTTGTACCGCCAGAATTCTCTTGATGAACTAAGCACAATGGTCGCATTTGTTCTGAGATTTTAAATCTTAGAGAAAATGATGTTTCTATAATTCCATCTCCATGACATACCTTGGGGTCAGGATATATTAACAAGTAACACCTCCCATAACTCAAGATGGGACAAGGAGGTGGGAGGGACTGTTACAGGTTGACTACGGTTAAACATTTTTTGAAACCTTGACCATGGTTGATTAAGGTTGACTACGGTCAACCACGGTATACTATAAATGAATATGGTTAACTGAAGTTGACTAAGGATGATTGAGGTTGACTATTGTCGAATAAGGTTGACAATGGTAATTACGGTCAACATATGATTAAGTAAGGTTAACCATTGTGGACTGTAAAGGTGGACTCTGTTTGGTTATGTCATCATGTTGTGGTGATCTTATTTGTTCACAACAAGGTGACATCATTTTATGTGTAATTAATATATTATTGATGTGTTATTATGTGTAAAGAAATTGATTATTAATCTGCTAATGTATAATTAATATATTAATGTATTATTATAAAGTTATTATGGTTTTAATAATATCATAAAGTTATTAATTTTATTAATAAGTTATTAAACCATAAATCTTATTATTATTTTATCATAAATCTTTATATTATCAAGAGCCATATGATGGTACCGTCACTGTGTTTCGTATAGATGTATTTTCTGCATACAATTTTAGTTTGTGAACTTGATGAAATCGACGATTTCTTCAATTCTTGCATTTGGTGTAACGTAGACATTTGCGAGTCTAATGGTATTTTCTTGAAAATGGAAAGTCATAATTTCCGATTCAATGAAAAACAAGAAGCTAAATGTTGGACTAAATTTCAACACGAAATTACCATAACAATCTCAAAATTGTAGGCTTAAACTAGACCTTGAACTACTCTTCTAATCTTGAAGTTGGAAAACTTTTTGAAGTTCATTTTCACTTGAATTTTTTTGAAGTTCCTTTTCACTTATGAGAGCCTTTTGAAATATGATTTCATTCAAATTCAATCATTTTAACATATTTCGCGAGCATGGAATATGCGAAGAAAGAAAGCAACATTTTAGATGCCACCATTCTCTATTAAAGATAAACATCTAGTATCTCAGGGTTATATTAATTGACAATTGAATTCCTCCTCGACTGGAGGGTGCCATTTATCTTTACAGTATGCACAATTTATATGCACTATATCTCTGCTTTATATAATTTTATAGTTTTATCTTTACAATATGCACAATTATATGCACTATATGTATCTCTGCTTTATATAATTTGATAGTTTCAAAATACAATTTTAAATGCTAATGAAAATGACTTGACTATCTTTGATCATTCATCTGTCTTCATCATAAGTTAGTTTATAATAAAGGGACCTAGATCCTTCCATGATGTGGTTGTTAACACATTTTCTCACTCACTACATGTGTGTTTCATAATGCTTGTGGAAATTAATATTCTAGGCATTTGATATTTCAACTATGTTCCTCTTCACATAACCAAATTCACATGGAAACCGCTCATTTGTTACATGGGCGATTTTCTGCATCTCATATTGAAGGACATGTCAATGGTGAGATATGGCAATAGATAAGGTACCCAAGGATGGCCTACATAAATGGATGACGTCCATCCTTGAAAATTGGAACCGTAATGAGGCGGTGAGATGACATCAACTATCATAAAAAATTCAAAACTAAAGGTAAACTTTGCAAATAGGATTTTTTTTGCCTCTGTGGACTAAACTAATAAAAAAAATTGAAAATCCCCCGATCGGGGTGAGCTGGACGGCGGGCGAAGGATCGAAGTTCAGGCGGGAGAGAATGATATCCAAAGCAGGGGAAGATCAGGTAATGATGGCCTGGAGCAGCCGGGCCATTAAGAGGATTCACATCTCAAGGTGGAGCGTTAGGAGAATAGGGCGGACGAGAGGTGATATCGACTGCATGTCAGACGGAAACGGTAAGTCTGCAGGCTCAAGCAAGGATCGAAAGGACAGGGACGGTAAATGCAGGAACAGGTGGCAGAAGGACTACTTTCTCATTGCAAGCGGATGGTGGAGAACGCAGGCGCGCAAAGGCGGGTGGCATGATAAATATCAGCAGAGCAGGGAGGATCGAAAGAGGAGAGTAGCGAGACGAACAGGTTTTGAAGACCGAGAGCAGCAGTGTAAGGAGACCAGAGCCGAGACACAGGTGAGGATGGAAACCAGAAGGCGTGGGAGAAGCAGGGAGTCTGCCGCCAACGAAGGGGTTAATAAGTGGAGTGCTAAGGATAAAGGAAAGGCACCGGAGCAAGGAGATGGCGAGACAGTCATGGTCCCGGATGACAGCGAAGAGGAGGTGGAACTGTTCGATTCAGACAAGGATAACTGCCATCAGACGCGGGCTAAACGGGGAAGGAGAGAAGCCGTCGAAACAGAAGGCAGTCAGGAGTTGTGGGAGAGTGAAGGATGGAGACAATGCGAGCACGGAGGAGTTAAAGAAGAAGGAAGCGAGTATGGCTCGAGCAGGCGGACTGCGGTGGGAGAGGGCAGCAGGAGAAGGGGCAGGGGAGGTCGGAAAGGCCAGCGAGGCAGGGGCAGGGGAAAAACAGGGAGTCAAAGGGAGGAGGAGGCTCCATCTTATGGAAGGAAAACCAGGGCTTCAGTGGGAAGGAAAGTGCAATTTGTTAAAAAGGCCTACTACCAAAATACTAATAAAGGAGTCAGGAGAATTATCCAACATTTGGAGGAGGAAGCTATCCAGGACCAATTTGACCCTGAAATGGAGGATTGGGTTTATCTCCTCCCGGATTCGGGCAACACGAGAGGCTGCATGACCCTCTATAAACAAGCATTGCATGTTTATTGGGTCATGAAGAGGCTACTTGCCAAAGCTATGGAACAAGTAGCAATGGAAATGACGGAGCTTTCTCAAGGGATTCCTAACCTCAAGAAGCAGCTGAAGAATATACAGATTACCCTGCTCATGCAGGACAGAAGGATGGATGAAATTCAACAGCAGCTAAAGCATTGCCATCCTGATATCAAGAGGGATATGGACCAACAGCCAGGCAAGGAGGCATAGTCTTGTTGTTTTCATCCTTTTTTGTTTTTGTATGAAGACTGTAGAGAATAGTTTTATCATCAAATTTTGTTATGATGGATATAGAAGGAAGATGGGGAAAATAGGTAGTCTCTATGATTGTATTGTGCATATAGCCTGGACAAATAGACTTAAGGTTTTTTATTTTTGGATGGTGTTAAAAAACTTAAGATGGCCAAAAATACCCGGTTTCCCCTTGGGCGAGTTGAGGTCATCACGTTTATGTAATGATTTTGACTTGATGAAATAGAAGTAATAGTCCCTCCGCATTTTACAAAAAAAAATAAAAAAAACTGATCATATGTGTCATTGTGGAACAATGAATAATAACCTTACTAAAAACTTAACCTGGATGTTATTTTATTAAAACTAATTATATTACTAATAATTTCTAAACTTTAATAACACATATGTTATTAATTCTAATATATATTTTTATTTTATTTTATTTATTTATTTTTTTTATATGTGGTTCACCGACCCCAAAGATGGGTGACTGCTACGGTGACAAAATATTTGTATTTGACAAATCCACCCGAAGGGATCACATTCTGTTAGCTCAGCCATGGAGCCCAACCCCAAGAGTGTCAAGAGAATTGAACCCAAGGCCTCTCAATAACAAAAGTGCTTTAACAACAAGAACTTGACTAATTAAGCTAACCACAAAAGTGCTTTGACAATGAGACTCGACTAATTGAGCTAACAACAAAAGTGCAAAAATTCTTTAATAACGGAAACTCGACAATCAAACTAAAAATGGATCATGATAGTCTTAGATACTTTTTAGAACAAATATTATCTTTAGAAGAACAGAAAAAATGGGTCACAAATATGTTGGGTTATGACTTTGACATCATCTATAGAAAAGGGAAGCAAAATTTTGTTGCAGATGCACTCTCAAGAAAGGATGAGGATGTAGAAGCATTGTTTTGTGCTATTTCTATTATCCAATTAGATTGGATAAACGAAGTAAGGGATGAATGGAAGAAGGATGAGGAAGTGTGGCAACTCATTCAAAATTTGCAAAAGATCCCAATTCAAGCAATATTGCCAGAACTTGAAGAGGAAGGAAAAAACATATTGGAACCTGGAGCAGTGATAGAAACAAGAACCCCACAGCTAAGAAATCGATTAATTTCAGAGTATCTCATCAAGTGGAAGAACTTACCTGCTGAAGATTCCACATGGGAGGACAATAATTTTATACAGAAGCCTCAAGAACTAATCAAGCGTTGAGGACAACACTTTTTGAAGGAGAGGGGCATGTTAGACCCCTATACTACTAGTGTAACCCCTTATTGTTATTAGTACAACCCCCTTATTATATTGTTGTACCCATGTAGTCCCCATATTGTACTATTGTGCCATAGAAGCTCACTATTGTTATTATTGTGCCTTACTTATTATTGTTATGTTGGCTCTGATTATATTATGACCCCTTAGACTCCTATATATAGAAAGGAGGTCTTGTCATTTATATCATCCAAGAATTGTTCATTTATGTAGTGTAAAGGAGGTTTCCCCCTCGAAGAGGCTAAATTCTAAGGCGTTGATCTATCTTTTCTATCTTTTTGTGGGTTGGTTTCATAACAGTAGTTGCAACAACTACTACAACATGGTGTCATTTGGTCAAGTACCTCACCATTTGGGTGGCTCATCATCATTGTGCCAAAAAAATGATAGGAACTAGCAGATGTGTATTGACTACGGGGTGTTAAAAAATTTACTCTCAACAACATTTACACCCCCCCTTCCCCCCCAACACCTGAAAAGAAAAAAAAGAAAAAGAAAGTAGATGATGTATTGCATCAATTGCAGCAAGCCAAATACTTCACCAAGTTGGACTTACTGTCAGGATATAACTAGGTTCGAGTAAGATAAGAAGATACATGGAAGATGACCTTTAAAACTAGACAAAGTTTGTATGAGTGGTTAATCATGCAATTTGGTCTATGTAATGCATCATCTACGTTTATGAGGTTAATGAATGATATTATACACCCTTTCAAGATTCATTTGATATTGTCTCTTTAGATTATATACTAGTATATAGTGCTCCATAGGAGGAGCACATCTCACATTTGATGCAGGTGCCAAAGACATTAAAGAAGCATCAACTGCAGGAAAGTATGAAGAAGTGTGAGTTTACACAATAGTCTTTAGTTTATTTGGGATATGTGATACGTGAAGGAGAGTTGAAGATATATCTTACCAAAATGGAGGTCATCTTGGAGTGGAAAATGCCTAGTAATGTCTATATGGTTAGGAGTTTCACTGGGGAAACATAGTAACTAAGGAAATTCATAACCTCGATTTCAACAAGAGCATCACCACTTCATGCTATAATAGTGAGTGGCAATATTTTCCATTGGGGAAAGTGTTAACAAAGGGCCTTTGAGGAGTTAAAGAAGAAGATTAATCAAGCACTAGTTCTGGCATTACCGAACTTGCACAACCCTTCGAAGTGGAGATAAATGCAAGTGGGTATGCCATGGGAGCAGTCTTGATATAGTGATCTGCAAACTACCATGGATATTCGACTGGACAGTTTATCACAACAAATCTACTAAAATATATTAGAAATTTTGAAATATAAACTATGAGGGTTTATTTTTCCTTAGATTTATAGATTTGTTAATCATTGTTTATTCTGTATGCCTGCATATTATAATTATGTATAAAATATAGAACAATAAAATAAAAGCTCACAAATCAAAATTGATGCAAAATATATTGTGGGAAACCCTTTTGAAAGAAAACCCAACTAAAAGGTGAGGT
>APFE031692287.1:79623-89761 GCA_000404065.3 Pinus taeda | reverse complement strand
ATTACTATATTTTATTATAAATCTTAATATTATCAAGAGCCATGTGGTGGTAATGTCATTATGTTTTGTATAAATGTATTTTCTGCATGCAGTTTTAGTTTGTGAACTTGATGAAATCAACGATTTCTTCAATTCTTGCATTTGGTGTAATGTAGACATTTGCGAGTGTAATGGTATTTTCTTGAAAATGGAAAGTCATAATTGGTGATTCAATGAAAAAAAAGAAGCTAAATGTTGGACTAAATTTCAACACGAAATTACCTTAACAAAATTGTAGGCTTAAACTAGACCTTGAACTACTCTTATAATCTTGAAGTTGGAAAACTTTTTGAAGTTCATTTTCACTTGAATTTTTTTTGAAGTTCCTTTTCACTTATGAGAACCTTTTGAAATATGATTTCATTCAAATTCAATCATTTTAACATATTTCACTAACATGGAATATGCAAAGAAAGAAAGCAACATTTTAGATGCCACCATTCCCTATTAAAGATAAACATCTAGTATCTCAGGGTTATATTAATTGACAAATGAGTCTAATTCCTCCTTGATTAGAGGGTGCCATTTATCTTTACAATATGCACAATTTATATGCACTATATGTATATTTGCTTTATATAATTTTATAGTTTTATCTTTACAATATGCACAATTATATGCACTACATGTATCTCTGCTTTGTATAATTTTAAAGTTTTAAAATACAATTTTAAATGCTAATGCTAATGAAAATGACTTGACTATCTTTGATCATTCATCTATCTTCATCATAGGTTAGTTTATAATAAAGGGACCTAGATCCTTCCATGATGTGGTTGTTGACACATTTTCGTATTCTCTACATGTGTTTCATAATGCTTGTGGAAATTAACATTCTAGGCATTTGATATTTCAACTATGTTCCCCTTCACATAACCACATTAGCATGGAAACCACTCATTTGTTAAATGGGCAATTTTCTGTGTCTCATATTGAAGGACATGTCAATGGTGAGATATGGCAATAGATAAGGCACTCAAGGATGGCCTACATAAATGGATGACGTCCATCCTTCAAAATTGGAATCGTAATGAGGTGGTGAGATGACATCAACCATCATAAACTAAAGGTAAACTTTGTAAATAGGATTTTTTTTTGCCCGTGTGGACTAAACTAATAAAAAGAATTGATCATCCCCCGATCAGGGTGAGCTGGACGGCGGGTGAAGGATCGAAGTTCAGGCGGGAGAGAATGATATCCAAAGCAGGGGAAGATCAGGTAATGATGGCTCGGAGCAGCCGGGCCATTAAGATGATTCACATCTCAAGATGGAGCGTCAGGAGAATAGGGCGGACGAGAGGTGATATCGACTGCATGTTAGGCGGAAACGGTAAATCTGCAGGCTCAAGCAAGGATCGATAGGACATGGACGGTAAATGCAAGAACAGGTGGCAGAAGGACTATGTTTTCATTGCAAGCGGATGGTGGAGGACGCAGGCGCGCAAAGGCGGGTGGCATGATAAATATCAGCAGAGCAGGGAGGATCGAAAAACTAGTGAGAAGAGGAGAGTAGCGAGACGAGTAGGTTCTGAAGACCGAGAGCAGCAGTGTAAGGCGACCAGAGCCGAGACGCAGGTGAGGATGGAAACCAGAAGGCGTGGGAGAAGCAGGGAGTCCGCCGCCAACAAAGGGGTTAATAAGTGGAGTGCTAAGGATAAAGGAAAGGCGCCGGAGCAAGGCGATGGAGAGACAATCATGGTCCCGGATGACAGCGAAGAGGAGGTGGAACTGTTCGATTCAGACGAGGATAACTGCCATCAGACGCAGGCTAAACGAGGAAGGAGAGAAGCCGCCGAAACAGAGTGTAGTCAGGAGTTGTGGGAGAGTGAAGGATGGAGACAATGTGAGCTCGGAGGCGTTAAAGAAGCAGGTAGCGAGTATGGCTCGAGCAGGCGGTCTGTGGTGGGGGAGGGCAGCAGGAGAAGGGACAGGGGAGGTCGGAGAGGCCAGCGAGGCAGGGGCAGGGGAAAAACAGGGAGTCAAAGGGAGGAAGAGGCTCCATATTATGGAAGGAAAACCAGGGCATCAGTGGGAAGGAAAGTGCAGTTTGCTGAAAAGGCCTACTACCAAAATACCAATAAAGGAGTCAGGAGAATTATCCAACATTTAGAGGAGGAGGCTATCCAGGACCAATCTAACCCTGAAATGGAGGATTGGATTTATCTCCTCCCGGACCCAGGCAACACGAGAGGCCGCATGACCCTCTATAAACAAGCATTGCATGTTTATTGGGTCATGAAGAGGCTACTTGCCAAAGCTATGGAACAAGTAGCAATGGAAATGGCAGAGCTTTCTCAAGGGATTCCCAACCTCAAGAAGGAACTGAAAAATATACAGATTACCCTGCTCATGCAGGACAGAAGGATGGATGAAATTCAACAGCAGCTAAAGCATTGCCATCCTGATATCAAGAGGGATATGGATCAGCAGCCAGGCAAGGAGGCATAGTCTTGTTGTTTTCATCCTCTTTTTTTTTTTTTTTGTATGAAGACTGTAGAGAATAGTTTTATCATCAAATTTTGTTATGATGGATATAGAAGGAAGATGGGGAAAATAGGTAGTCTCTATGATTGTATTGTGCATATAGCCTGGACAAATAGACTTAAGGTTTTTTATTTTTGGATGGCGTTAAAAGACTTAAGATGGCCAAAAATACCCGGTTTCCCCTTGGGCGGGTTGAGGTCATCACGGTTATGTAATGATTTTGACTTGATGAAATAGAAGTAATAGTCCCTCCGCAGTTTACAAAAAAAAATAAAAAAAACTGATCATATGTGTCATTGTGGAACAATGACATAATAAACCTTACTAATAAACTAAACTTGGATGTTATTATTATTAAAAAACCTTAAATTATATTACTAAATAATTTCTAAACTTTAATAATCACATTAATGTTATTAATCCTAATATATATTTTTATTTTATTTTTATTTATTTATTTTTTTTATATGTGGTTCACCGACCCCAAAGATGGGTGACTGCTACGGTGACAAAATATTTGTATTTGACAAATCCACCCGAAGGGATCACATTCTGTTAGCTCAGCCATGGAGCCCAACCCCAAGAGTGTCAAGAGAATTGAACCCAAGGCCTCTCAATAACAAAAGTGCTTTAACAACAAGAACTTGACTAATTAAGCTAACCACAAAAGTGCTTTGACAATGAGACTCGACTAATTGAGCTAACAACAAAAGTGCAAAAATTCTTTAATAACGGAAACTCGACAATCAAACTAAAAATGGATCATGATAGTCTTAGATACTTTTTAGAACAAATATTATCTTTAGAAGAACAGAAAAAATGGGTCACAAATATGTTTGGTTATGGACTTTGACATCATCTATTAGAAAAGGGAAGCAAAATTTTTTGCAAGATGCACTCTCTCAAGAAAGGATGAGGATGTAGAAGCATTTGTTTTGTGCTATTTCTATTATCCAATTAGATTGGGATAAACGAAGTAAGGGATGAATGGAAGAAGGATGAGGAAGTGTGGCAAACTCATTCAAAATTTGCAAAAGATCCCAATTCAAGCAATATTGCCAGAACTTGAAGAGGAAGGAAAAAAACATATTGGAACCTGGAGCAGTGATAGAAACAAAGAACCCCACAGCTAAGAAATCGATTAATTTCAGAGTATCTCATCAAGTGGAAGAACTTACCTGCTGAAGGATTCCACATGGGAGGACAATAATTTTATACAGAAGCCTCAAGAACTAATCAAGCGTTGAGGACAACACTTTTTGAAGGAGAGGGGCATGTTTAGACCCCTATACTACTAGTGTAACCCCTTATTGTTATTAGTACAACCCCCTTATTATATTGTTGTACCCATTAGTTCCCATATTGTTACTATTGTGCCCATAGAGCTCACTATTGTTTTATTGTTTGCCCTTACATTTAATTATTGTTATGTTGGCTCTGATTATATTATGACCCCTTAGACTCCTATATATAGAAAGGAGGTCTTGTCATTTATATCATCCAAGAATTGTTCATTTATGTAGTGTAAAGGAGGTTTCCCCCTCGAAGAGGCTAAATTCTAAGGCGTTGATCTATCTTTTCTATCTTTTTGTGGGTTGGTTTCATAACAGTAGTTGCAACAACTACTACAACATGGTGTCATTTGGTCAAGTACCTCACCATTTGGGTGGCTCATCATCATTGTGCCAAAAAAATGATAGGAACTAGCAGATGTGTATTGACTACGGGGTGTTAAAAAATTTACTCTCAACAACATTTACACCCCCCCTTCCCCCCCAACACCTGAAAAGAAAAAAAAGAAAAAGAAAGTAGATGATGTATTGCATCAATTGCAGCAAGCCAAATACTTCACCAAGTTGGACTTACTGTCAGGATATAACTAGGTTCGAGTAAGATAAGAAGATACATGGAAGATGACCTTTAAAACTAGACAAAGTTTGTATGAGTGGTTAATCATGCAATTTGGTCTATGTAATGCATCATCTACGTTTATGAGGTTAATGAATGATATTATACACCCTTTCAAGATTCATTTGATATTGTCTCTTTAGATTATATACTAGTATATAGTGCTCCATAGGAGGAGCACATCTCACATTTGATGCAGGTGCCAAAGACATTAAAGAAGCATCAACTGCAGGAAAGTATGAAGAAGTGTGAGTTTACACAATAGTCTTTAGTTTATTTGGGATATGTGATACGTGAAGGAGAGTTGAAGATATATCTTACCAAAATGGAGGTCATCTTGGAGTGGAAAATGCCTAGTAATGTCTATATGGTTAGGAGTTTCACTGGGGAAACATAGTAACTAAGGAAATTCATAACCTCGATTTCAACAAGAGCATCACCACTTCATGCTATAATAGTGAGTGGCAATATTTTCCATTGGGGAAAGTGTTAACAAAGGGCCTTTGAGGAGTTAAAGAAGAAGATTAATCAAGCACTAGTTCTGGCATTACCGAACTTGCACAACCCTTCGAAGTGGAGATAAATGCAAGTGGGTATGCCATGGGAGCAGTCTTGATATAGTGATCTGCAAACTACCATGGATATTCGACTGGACAGTTTATCACAACAAATCTACTAAAATATATTAGAAATTTTGAAATATAAACTATGAGGGTTTATTTTTCCTTAGATTTATAGATTTGTTAATCATTGTTTATTCTGTATGCCTGCATATTATAATTATGTATAAAATATAGAACAATAAAATAAAAGCTCACAAATCAAAATTGATGCAAAATATATTGTGGGAAACCCTTTTGAAAGAAAACCCAACTAAAAGGTGAGGTCGCTCTGTTCTCTTTCTCTGAATAAAAAATGGATGCAAATACAAAGAAGTAAGGCCAATGCCTTTTGGGCTACTACAATCCACAAATCCTCTGTATGTGCTCTATTTCTATCCCTCTCAGCTACTTTGCTCATTTATGGAACAAAATGCAATCGAAAAGAATGGAATCCTTCTTCCTCCTAGTGGCCTGATTATAACACAACCTAATAGCTTACTAATGGTTAGGTTGACTCATTTAACTCTTAACTAGAATTGCAAGATTTAATATTCTAAATTATTCTTCATCATGATCACATAACAAACCCCTTTTCCATGAATTATGGGGGTTGATGTGACATCCTCTCGAATTATGGTGGTCAAAATAGGAGAGTCAACTTTCAAGTGGCATAAATTTCCATACAAACTATGATTGTGGCAATTCATGCACCGTTGAAAAGGTCTTTGTGTGTAAAATAGGAAAAGAAAGTGCCACACAAAAGTGGAAAAGTTTTACCCCTAAAAAATGTCGTTTGATCTCAAAATGTTCCCAATAGGTTTCAAACCCTAATCTACCAAATTGGGTCCCATCGATAAAAATGGTCATGTGAGTTGATTCCTCCACTTTTCCACTCTAAAAGCGTCTATGTGGATGGAAAACAATATAACGATCCAATCTAGATCATGCAGGGAGGAAGGCCTATAGGCTATCTTTATGAAGTATTTCATGGAGTAGTTCTCAACTACCCTACATACTATAAGGAGCTCTATGCCCTAGTGCAATATTTGAAGAAGTGGAAATACTATCTGATGGGAAAAGAGATAGTCATCCACATATATCACCAACCACTACACTACATGCCTATAATAAGCTAAAGGAAATCGGGCTTTACAAGTGGATAGAGTTTTTACAACAATTTTATTTAGTGATCAAGTATAGGAAGGGCAACATCAGTAAGTTAGTTGACATGCTTTCGAGGCCACCCACATCAAAGATCACAAGTTTGGGAACTCTTATGCACGTGGATCCATTCACCCATGATGCATACAGAGAGGCATATTCAGAGGATAAGGACTTCAATGAGGTGTTTTAGTTGTTGTAGAGCCAGAGCAATGTGCGCGTTGGTGACAACACAATTGACTACCATCTCCAGGAGGGGTTACTCTATAGGCTGGATAAGTTATGTATTCCTAAAGGTGAGTGATTGCAACTAATTTGAAAGTACCACAACTCTAAGCTTGTAGGGAACTTTGATGTAGGGAAGATGGTGGCAAACATGAAAAGGTATGTGCATTAGCCCAGGATGCAAGAAGGGGTAGCTAGGTTCCTAAGAGGATGCATGCTTTGTTGTACCAACAAGCCTAGTAATAGGAAACAAGGTCTAAATAATCCCTTGTCTGTACCCACTCCTCCTTGGGAAAGCATTTCCATAGACTTTGTGGCAGGTTTACCAACAACAGAAAAGGGATATGACTACCTATTCAAGGTAGTTGATAGGTTCAACCTAGTAAACCTAGTAAAGCTAGGTCAACATAATAAACTTAGTAATCCTAGGTCAACTTAGTAAACCTAGGCCAACCTAGTAAATAAATTAAACCTAGTAAATTTAGTAAACTGAATCAAAATAGGTCAACCTAGTAAACCTAAAAATCCTATTAAACTTAGTAAACATAGGTAAACCTGGTAAAACTAGTAATCCTAAGTCAATCTAGGTCAACCTAGTAAACGTAGGCTAACTTGGTAAACCTAGTAAACTTTGGTCAACCTAGTAAACCTAGTAAACCATGGTCATCCTAGTAAACTTAGGTCAACCTAGTAAACATAGGTCAACCTAGTAAACACAAGTCAACCTAGGTTAACCCAATAAACCTAGGTCAACTTAGTAAATACAAGTCAACATGGTAAACCTAGTAAAATAGGTCAACCTAGAAAATGATGGTTAAGCTAGTAATCCTAGATAACTTAGTAAACCTAGGTCAACCTAGTAAATCTAGTAAAGCTAGTAAATGAAGGTCAACCTAATAAGCCTAGTAAACCTAAGTAAAAATAATAAACATATGTCAATATAGGTTAGCATAAGTCAACCTAGTAAACCTAATCAACCATGGTTAAGCTAGTAAACCTAGGTCAACCTAGTAAATCAAGTAAACCTAGTAATGTAGGTCAACCTAGTAAACTCAGTAGACTTAATAAACCTTAGTCAACCTAATAAACCCAATAAACCTAATAAACCTAGGTGAACCTAATAAACCTAAGTCAATTTAGTAAATCTAGTAAACTTAATAACCCTAATAAACCCAACCAACCTAATAAATGTACGATAAACTAGTGAACCTAGGTCAACCTAGTAAACCTAATAAACCTAGGCCAACCCACTAAACTTGATAAACCTAAGTCAACGAGTAAACCCAGTAAACCTAATAACCTAGGTTAACCTAATAAACCTTAGTTAACCTAGTAAACATAGGACAACCTAGTAAACCTAGGACAACCTTGTAAACCTAGTAAATATAGTAAACCTAATGAACATAGGTAAACCTAGTAAACTCAAGTTAACCTAGTAAATCTAATAAAACTATTGAAACTAGGTCAACCCAATAAACCTAGTCAACTTAGGTCAAACTGATATCCTAGTAAACCTAGGTCAAACTAATATCCTAAAAAACCTAGGTCAAAGCCTAGTAAACTTAGGTAAACCTAATAGACCTAGTAAACCTAGATCAACCTAGTAGACCTAGTAAGCCTAATAAACCTAATAAACTTAGGTTAACCTAATAAACCTAAGTTACCTTAGTCAACCTAGTAA
Organism: Pinus taeda; assembly: GCA_000404065.3. Taxonomy (NCBI): domain Eukaryota; kingdom Viridiplantae; phylum Streptophyta; class Pinopsida; order Pinales; family Pinaceae; genus Pinus; species Pinus taeda. Next base: position 81,661 of record APFE031692287.1, on the reverse strand, counting down.
AGGTAGGTCAACCTAGTAAACCCTATAAACTTAGGTCACCTTCGTAAACCTAGTAAATCTAATAAACTTAGATCAACCTACTAAACCTAAGTTGACTATGGTTGACTTAATTAACCTATGTCAACCTAATTGACTAGGTTTGACCATGGTTGACTATAGTTAGCCTAGTAAACCTACTAAACATAGGTCAACCTACTAAACGTAGCTCAACTTACTAAACTTATCTCAAACTAATAAACTTAGTAAACCTGGTTCAAATTGCAATGACATTTATTGTTTGTCAAATTGCAATGCCATTTGTTGTTCATCATGCTGCGATGTCATTTGTTATTTGTTACTTTGAAATGTTGTTTGTTATTTGCAACATTTCAATGTCATCAAATTGTGATGTGATTTGTTGCTTATTACATTATGACATTGTTTGTTGTTTGCCATGCTGCAATGTGATTTCTTATTTATCAAATTGCAACAATGTTTCTTGTTCATCACCTTGCGATGTTGTTTATTGTTCATCACATTGTGACATTGCTTGTTGTTTGTCACACTGGGAACATTATTAAACTTAATTTACGTGGTGACTATGGTTCACCATGGCACCGATGTTGATTATGGTTAACCATGTTTACCGTAACCAACCATAGTCAACCATTGGTGACATGTGTTAATGTATAGTTAATATGTTATCAATGTGTTAATATGTAAATTTGTATTACTAATGTCTTGTCAATGTATTAATGTGTAGGGTAGTGTGTAGATTGATGTATTATTAATATCCACGATTATTGGATTTTTCACATTTTAAGTTCTCAATTATAAAATGACGCATGTTATATATATAACATTTGCCTTTTTCTATTGTTCTTGAATGAAAATTGTTTTCTTTCATTAATGTTACTATTTCATGACCTTTTGATAATATATATTTACATAAATATTGACGATTTTTTGTTTGATACATTGTGACGTTGATATTTATTTATGATATTGCAATGCCAATGTTTGAAGATTATTGTATATGGTCAATAATGGTTGAGAATAGGTGAACATTGTTGACCATGGTTAAACATAGCTAAGCTAGTTTGACCATGGTCGAATATGGTTGCCACTATTGAAAAAAGTTATAAAAGTATTATGATTATTATTAAACCTTTTGAAACCTTGACCATGGTTGTGTATCATCCCTTTTTGTTGCACCCCGTGATTGTAAATATCCCTATGTAATTCAAGTGAAAATGAATTGATGGCTAACTGAAGGGAGGGATAAAAACCAATGCTCTTAGGGGAAGGTTGCATGGATTGTTTAGATTATAGTGGAGTGTCATGAGTAGACCACACCCACCTCTTTTAATTCCATTACATATCACCCTAACCATGGTGTTGCCTACACTTATAGACATTGAAGTTTTGGAATGGGCAACGTGGGTGTAGGATAAAACCCATTCTTGTTCCCTCCTTATGGTTTGAGATAGGGAACGACTATCTTGAGAGGAAAAAGGGGAGGGTTTAATGATTGCAAACAATGAAGGGAGCATGTAGATGTGAATAAAAAGATGTAGACAACTCATATAGTGGACAATAAATGAAGAAAAGTGCGTGGCAAAGAAAAAAGAGCTAGGAGCAGGGAATAAAATGGAATTGGACTAAACTAAAGCTAGTTCTATGAGATTTGGGGTATCATTTCCTGTGTTGTTATGAGAAGGCCTTAAACTATGTGTTTGAGCTTGATCGACCAGTGGGAGACTCAATGGAGAATTACTAATTAGAGAAATTTTGAGGTCTAAAATTGTAGGAATTTACAGGGTAAGTTCCTCAGACAGAACACCAAAAGGACACCGCTCACAAACAGATCACAGATCAATACACCAGTATTTTGACGTGTTAAAACCCTCAAAGAGGGAAACAGTCCACGGCCTGCACCAACGTGGCTACTACAGGCAATTTATTAATAAAAGAATGAAAATTTACATAAGCTTCTCTCATGCACGGTTAACCTACAAATGACCCTCCATGTGCTTTAAATAGAATTCATGGACCAATC
>APFE031692287.1:773-78589 GCA_000404065.3 Pinus taeda | reverse complement strand
ACAAGGCTGGAGTCTGTTTCGATGAAGCCAATGGGTTGTTCCATATAGATTTCTTCATGCAAGTCCCCATGCAAGAAGGCAGATTTAACATCCATCTGATGGACTTCCCATTTTAAAGAGGCAGCAAGGGAAGAACAAGGCAGATAGAGTTCATTTTGGCAACAGGGGAGAAGGTTTCAGTGTAGTCAATGCCTTCAACCTGTGAAAAGCCCTTAGCAACAAGACGAGCTTTATGTTTATCAACTTTCCCATCTGGTCCATACTTGGTTCTGTAAACCCATTTACATCTAACAAGTTTGCGTCCCTTTGTTAGAGGAACAAGATCCCATGTATCATTTGCCAACAATGAATGATATTCTTCATTCATAGCTGCTTCCCAATGTGGATGGCCTGAAGCTTCTCCAAAAGTGTCAGGATCATGATTTACTGGAGCTTGAGCCAGTAAAGAAGAGGCTCTTTCAAACTGAGAACGTGTACGTCGCTGATCTGAAGGATCACCGGCAAGATCACCTGCTGCATCCCGAGTAGCACGGACCCATCTTGGAAGTTGAGGATCCTGAGAAGGTGGGGGAGGATTGTCATCCTCACTTTCATCATCTGAAGAAGAAATATTTTCAAAAGTAGAAGAGATAGGAAGAGGTGGCACATCCGCCGGATTAGGCTCGCAGGCCGATTTATTTTCATCAAATTTTACATCTCTTCTAATGATAACATTTTTGACTTAAATGGAATAAGTCTATAACCTTTTACATCTTCAGAATATCCAACAAAAGTACATTTCTCACTCTTAGGTTCTAAAGCTTTATGCTTTTCATCTGGAATATGGGCCCATGCTTCACTTCCAAAAAATACGAAAGTGACTTACATCTGGTTTAATGGAACTCCAAGCTTCTTCTGGAGTGATATTCTTTAGAACCTTAGTAGGAGTGCGATTTATTATATAATTTGCACAATTAATTGCTTCGGCCCAAAACTAAGACTGAGTCCTTTAGATTGCAGCATACAATTAGCCATTTCCTTTAAGGTGCGATTTTTCCTTTCAGCTACACCATTTTGTTGTGGAGTGTATGGAACAGTATGTTGCATTTGAATTCCATTTTCGGTGCAAAAGTTGATGAATGTGTTTTTAACATATTCTCCACCATTATCAGTTCTTAGCTTAAGAATTTGATGTCCAGATTGTTTTTCAACAAAGGCTTTGAAGGCCAAAAATGTGTTAAATACTTCGCTCTTGAGTTTTAAGAAGTATACCCAAGTGCGTCTGGAGAAATCATCAATGAAAGTTAAGAAATACTTGCAGCCAGAGAATGAAGCAACAGGAAGGGGACCACATAAATCACTGTGCACAAGCTGTAAAGGGGCTGAGGCGTGCCAAGTGGCACGTTTGTCAAAACTGTCCCGATGATGTCGTCCGAGTACACATCCGGAACAAACACCATCTCTGCAAGATACCATAGGAAGACCTGTCACCATATTTTCTTTACATAGATGCTGAAGGGAGCGATAGTTTAAGTGACCAAATCGCTCATGCCAAAGTTTGCTCACTTCATCATTATGAGCAAACAAATACTGAGGGAAGATTTGATGACCCAAAGTTGTGAAACTTATACAACCTTGTGGAATCATCAGCAATACCAGTAGCTAGAATCTGTTTAGGATCTCTTAGATCCTTGATTACAACATCATGAGGTGAAAATTCAACAATTTTACCTTCACCTGAATGAGTTATCTGATATACAGATAGAAGGTTGCTGGATAAGGTTGGAACACATAATACATCATTAAACTGACCATTGTCTAGATGAACAGTTCCAGTCCCTACAACATTAAGAGATCTATCATCACCAACATATATATTTTTGGTGTTACAATCATGTAAAGAAAAAAACATGGCTTTGTTTTTGGCCATGTGATAAGAGGCTCCAGAAACAATGAGCCACTCATGAGAATGAGAAGAAGAAGATACATTTAATGCATAACCAGACTGAGATGATTGACAACGACATGCAGAAAGTGCCATTCCTGAAGATGAAGTTGAAGTTGAAGTAGAAGAATGCTCCACATGGATGTTATGTTTCTTCATTGCGGCTTCCAAGGCTTCCATCTTCTTAAAGCATTTAGATTCTAAGTGGCCATCTCGATTACAAAAGTTACAATGTCTATCAGTCTGCTTCCATTTGTTTTTATTGGTTTATCATTTTGCTGAAATGATCTTTCATTTTGAGCTGAGTTTGCTTAGGACCCTTGTTTGGTTTAGGACCATTCTTTTTAGGATATGACTTCTTAGGATTCTTTAAATTTGGTTGCTGCTGGACGGCTAACGCTTTCTTGGAAGAGTTTCCAAGATTAAGAAGACCAAGGTGTAAGAGTTTTTCTTGTTCTCTTATTAAAGAATCACAAAAAGAGTCAAAGGAAGGGGCCTTGTAGTCTTTTCCTTGACAAATGAAAGCTTCCCTTGTAGAATGGAAGGTGGAAACAAATACAGAGTAGGCTGGTCCCAACTTAGTAAGGATGGAATAAATAAGGTTACTATCTTCTTTCTTAACCTTAACACCTTCAAAGAGATATCTAAGGGTCTTGAATTTGGACAAGAAATCTTCAATGCAAGAAAAATTATTAGGATCCAATGTAAGCAACTCATTTTCAAGTTGATGGGCTCTAATTTCATTTTTAATCCCAAAAACTTTAGTGATTTGGTCCAATGCTTCATGAGGAGTTTTAAGTTCTGCAATATGGAATCTAAGATCAGGAGAAATAGACATCCCTATCAAACCGCGTGCTTGATCTTGTCTATTTTCCCATTTTGCAACCTTGTCTTCATCTTTTGGTTTCTTCTCTTGGCCCGTGGCTATTCTGTAGAGACCTTTACTTCTAAGTAAATCTTCCATGTAGGATACCCATTGGAAGTAGTTAGTGCTGTCAAAAATGACTTGGCATGGACTTTCCATTTTTTTTTTTTTTTTAAACTGAAGATGCTGAAAGTAAGTGTTCCAATGGATAGATCTCGAAAAATTAGGCTGTTTTAAAAAAAACGGCTCTGAAAAAGGCTTCCGGATGAAGAAGTTATGGCTTTTTGAAAAAATTTGTTGAAGTTGCCGGCAAAGTGCGCGAATGTGCGGGAATGAAAAAAAAACGCCCCCACAAAATGGAGATTTGAACCCAAGACCTCTACTCTCTTAAAAGAACTTTGAACCAATTGATCTATACAAAAATTTGAGAGAGGGAGAGAGAGAGAGAGAGGGGGGGGGCCTTTGGTTTGTGTGCTTGCCTTGAGAAACCTCTTTTTCCCTACAAAACACAAAACACAAAACCCAACACGGACATGCAAAGAAAAACGAACCTTATGGCTCGAAGTTAGCTTTACCCAAAAAACTAAATATTTAAAAAAAAAATTAACTTTAGCCGAAAAACTAAATATTTTTCTCAATGTTTCTGATTTTCCGAGATCACACTAAGGTGCAGGGAAAAGAGCATACGCATGAGAAAAAAAATCCTTCCTTTCTGTTTCTGATTTGCTCAGATCGCACAGAGTCGCAGGGCAAAGAGCATACGCAGAAATGAAAGGTATAGATCCGGTTAAAAAAAAAACTAAATAAACCGAAACCGAAATAAGCAGAGAGAAAATAACAGTAAACTGCAAATAAAGACTGTATACCTCCAGATCTTAAAAATGACGCAGATAGGGCTACCGGAAACCTTTTCGCGTGAAACGAAAGGGGTTCCTCACTGGAACAGATGCTCCGAACACAACAGAGCAGTCCTCTCGGCCCGAAAGCAGTCAGAAACAGTAGATCTAGGAAACGACAGCCGCATGCAGTTCTACCGGCTTCAGATTTGGATCACCAATGGACGCGGCCCTCAAATAGCTCTGATACATGTAGGAATTTACAGAGTAAGTTCCTCAGACAGAACACCAGAAGGACACCGCTCACAAACAGATCACAGATCAATACACCAGTATTTTGACGTGGTTAAAACCCTCAGAGAGGGAAACAGTCCACGGCCTGCGCCAACGTGGCTACTACAGGCAGTTTATTAATAAAAGAATGAAAATTTACATAAGCTTCTCTCATGCACGGTTAACCTACAAATGACCCTCCATGCGCTTTAAATAGAATTCATGGACCAATCGGGTGTCAAGCCACGGATAAAGTGTCTGTAATACCGAGGAGAGAATGAACCGTCGGATCACTACATATCGTGACCGTCGGATTGTAAGTTACAAAATGTACAACGGTAAAGAAACACAATTTACCTAACTCTATACTAGGCCAAGTTGAACTTAACTATTTCCTATGTGTCGGAATATCCTAACAAAAATGGGTTTCCTAAGGAATATGATAAAGTAATAATGGAAATAATAAAATAAGATTAGATTGCCTCATCAATTTTGGAGGGAAAAAAAAACAACTTTTTTTACTCGTATTTTCCACTAATCTCCCTACAATTTTACTCAAATTTCGAGCAGGAACACTCGTTAGATGCATAATTTAATTTTGCATCCAAGGAGTACCCATGTTGCATACTTTTGATGGACCCTATTACACTATAAGTGTAAAATACATGAAAACACAATTAATTTCTGCATCCAACGTGTGTTCCCACTCAAAATTTGAGTAAAATTAGAGGGAGATAAGTTGAAAATGTAGTTTATTTTTTATTTTTTATTTTAGTCTTTTTACCTTTTTATTCCAAAAATGGTGAATCATCGCCCATGATTGACATCATCATAGTGAATCATATTGGTTCTTATAAATTTGATTTTGTTGTACATTTTTGTTTTGAGGCCCATTTTAGACCTCAAAATTTCTTTAATGAACCACTTAATGCTTGTTGAGTAAGACGATAAACAAACAAGTGCTTGCTGAACAAGATGATAAACCACTTAGTGCTCACTAAATTAGCTGATAAACCTCTCAAGTGCTTGCTGTATGGTTAATAAACCACTTGACAGGGTAAGCTAAGTCACTGTGGTTCTTGTTGGAAGAGCTGATAAACCACATAGAGAGTGGACTACAAGGCCTTGTAGTGCTTGCCATGAAATCATAATTGATAAACCACCTAGATAGTGGATTTGGACTCTTAGAAGAGAGAAATACCCCAAATAGGCATTGGGAGAAGCCCAATGGTTGATCTTAGAGAGAGTAAGTGAGTCAGTGTGGTGTATACAGATAGAGAGCAGTTGATAAACTACATGGACAATGGACTTCGTCTCTTGAGTGTTTGACCAAGCCTTAATGTGAATTTTGCCTTAAGCAAGAATCACCTCAGACTTTGTATCCAACTCGGGGGTGGCCATCTACAAGAGATATTGTAGTGTAGCTGACCTACGGTTGGGTGGAGAGTTGAAGTCCCTCCTTCAGTTACCAACCATTTTAATATATTCAGATAAGTATAAAGTTATGCATATTTTTGTTAGAGATTGTGACAACCTTATTCTAGTAATGAATGTTACAATGCTCATGCATATTCATGTGTGGACGCTTGAAAGTTTTGATTATACTTGTTAATAGCTATCTTGGATATTGTGGTTTCACTGTCTGGTAGCACCATGGAGTTGCTACCCCATTTCATGATTAATAAGTTATTAGTATGCTCGAACTGAGTGTCCACATGGCTATAATTGCAGGTTATTGTATTGATAAAAGTTGTGTAATATGTAGATCTGTGCAAGTTTACTTGTTGCTTTTGTTTGGATTGTAACTCCAATTATTTACTCAGAAATCACCATATTAAGGAAATGCCTGATAAACATCTTAGGAATGAGTTGTAGAATTATGGGAGTGGGTTGCAAAATTGTTTCACATGTTGGAGGCTAATGATCATGCCTGTTTTATCTCTTGCAAGAATTTTGGCATGTGGGCTATTACCTCGTTGCCTTAAGAAATTCTTGAAATTTCTAGAATTCTTTGTTTGTTATTGCACTGGAGTAATTCAGGAATCCAGGGTCTAGAGTTGGTGTGGAGTACTCACTTGTGGAGTGGCTTGGATATCATTCAAATCCATTACCCTCATGGTAATAATTTATGTATCCAGTGATTTAGGGAATCCAGAGGTTGGTGATGGTCAATACTTAAAAGGAGGTTGGATCTCATTTGAACTATATATCCCTCTTCATATGTTGTTGTATTCGCTAATCTAGGGATTTGGTTGTGGACAGGGCAATCAATCATGCATATGATCAAATGGGCTTTGGGTTGAATTACTCTCGAGAGAAGAGTGGATCTAGGGATCCAACCATCCAAGGGTGTTGAGGGGCAATGCAGAGTCAAAAGGCTAGATAGGTGTTGGTCACTTAGAACAACAAAACAATGCAAACCACCAAGGCACGCAAACTCAATGTACCTTGCTTTAAGTTGTTGAGGAAGTACTATGAGAGCCATCACGTGGTAAATGATGGCCTATCACATAGACATCATGTGGTAAACGACGGGTCACCACATGGATGTCATGTGGTAGGCGGTGGGCCCTGCATTGGATGAACATCTTAGTTCACTTTGATCTAGTGATCTAGTTATCTGAGGGTGTTAAGTGATAACACTAGGTTGGAGGGCTGGATGATGTGCATGTTGGATATGACAATGAGGTGATTAGTTTTGCCACGGTGGGAAGGCCTAGTGGGCCCTATGCTAAGTTAACGTGGCATTTCCACGAGGTCCTAATGAGGACTACACAGATTCTATGTGGAAGTTCATTGATGATTTGACCTAATATCATTGAACAAACTTATGAGGGGTGTAACTTTTAATCTGGGAATTAGTTTGAGGTAAAATTTGTATCGCTAGAATTCTCTTGATGAACTAAGCACAATGGTGGTATTTGTTCTGAGATTTGAAATCTTAGAGAAAATGATGTTTTTATAATGCCATCTCAATAACATACCTTGGGGTCAGGATAGATTAACAAGTAACACCTCCCATAACTCAAGATGGGACAAGGAGGTGGGAGGGACTGTTACAGGTTGACTACGGTTAAACATTTTTTGAAACCTTGACCATGGTTGATTAAGGTTGACTATGGTCACCAGGTATACTATAAATGAATATGGTTACTGAAGTTGACTAGGATGATTGAGGTTGACTATTGTTGAATAAGATTGACAATGGTAATTACGATCAACATATGATTAAGTAAGGTTGACCATCGTTGACTGTAATGGTGGACTGTGTTTGGTTGTGTCTTCATGTTGTAGTGATCTTATTTGTTCACAACAAGGTGCCATCATTTTATGTGTAAATTAATATATTATTGATGTGTTATTATGTGTAAAGAAATTGATTATTAATCTGCTAATGTATAATTAATATATTAATGTATTATTATAAAGTTATTATGGTTTTAATAATATCATAAAGTTATTAATTTTATTAATAAGTTATTAAACCATAAATCTTATTATTATTTTATCATAAATCTTTATATTATCAAGAGCCATATGATGGTACCGTCACTGTGTTTCGTATAGATGTATTTTCTGCATACAATTTTAGTTTGTGAACTTGATGAAATCGACGATTTCTTCAATTCTTGCATTTGGTGTAACGTAGACATTTGCGAGTCTAATGGTATTTTCTTGAAAATGGAAAGTCATAATTTCCGATTCAATGAAAAACAAGAAGCTAAATGTTGGACTAAATTTCAACACGAAATTACCATAACAATCTCAAAATTGTAGGCTTAAACTAGACCTTGAACTACTCTTCTAATCTTGAAGTTGGAAAACTTTTTGAAGTTCATTTTCACTTGAATTTTTTTGAAGTTCCTTTTCACTTATGAGAGCCTTTTGAAATATGATTTCATTCAAATTCAATCATTTTAACATATTTCGCGAGCATGGAATATGCGAAGAAAGAAAGCAACATTTTAGATGCCACCATTCTCTATTAAAGATAAACATCTAGTATCTCAGGGTTATATTAATTGACAATTGAATTCCTCCTCGACTGGAGGGTGCCATTTATCTTTACAGTATGCACAATTTATATGCACTATATCTCTGCTTTATATAATTTTATAGTTTTATCTTTACAATATGCACAATTATATGCACTATATGTATCTCTGCTTTATATAATTTGATAGTTTCAAAATACAATTTTAAATGCTAATGAAAATGACTTGACTATCTTTGATCATTCATCTGTCTTCATCATAAGTTAGTTTATAATAAAGGGACCTAGATCCTTCCATGATGTGGTTGTTAACACATTTTCTCACTCACTACATGTGTGTTTCATAATGCTTGTGGAAATTAATATTCTAGGCATTTGATATTTCAACTATGTTCCTCTTCACATAACCAAATTCACATGGAAACCGCTCATTTGTTACATGGGCGATTTTCTGCATCTCATATTGAAGGACATGTCAATGGTGAGATATGGCAATAGATAAGGTACCCAAGGATGGCCTACATAAATGGATGACGTCCATCCTTGAAAATTGGAACCGTAATGAGGCGGTGAGATGACATCAACTATCATAAAAAATTCAAAACTAAAGGTAAACTTTGCAAATAGGATTTTTTTTGCCTCTGTGGACTAAACTAATAAAAAAAATTGATCATATGTGTCATTATGGAACAGTGACATAATAAACCTTACTAATAAACTAAACTTGGATGTTATTATTATTAGAAAACCTTAAATTATATTACTAAATAATTTCTAAACTTTAATAATCACATTAATGTTGTTAATCCTAATATATTTTTTTATTTTATTTTATTTTTTTATTTTTTGCTATGTGCTTCACAGATCACGAAGATCGGTGACCGCTACGTCGACAAAATATTTGTATTAGTGAGATCCACCCGAAGGGATCACATTCTGTTAGCTCAACCATGGAGCCCAATCCCAAGAGTGTCAAGAGAATTGAACCCAAGACCTCTCAATAACAAAAGTGCTTTAAAAACAAGAACTCGACTAATTAAGCTAACGACAAAAGTGCTTTAACAATGAGACTCGACTAATTGAGCTAACAACAAAAGTGCAAAAATTCTTTAATAACAGAAACTCTACTAATCAAACTAACACTTGAAATCATTATTCATAATATAAATTAAATTATTAATAAACATTAATTCAAAAAACCTTTAAATTTTATAAAATAACGTTATTTATACTTTTTAAAATTTATATATCAATATACAAATTTCATGAATAAACACTGTTTATATTTTTAGAAATTTATATATCAATATACAATCTGTAAATAATAATTAGTAAATCTGGTTAAGAACAAATGAATACAATTTCTTAAAAACAAAATAACTATTTTGTTATGAAAATGCACATAACTATAGTGTTGGCATGGAGAAACCTGAAATATTTCGACAATTTTAAAATGGGAACTCGCCAATACTATTTTTGGTAAGCAAAACACCGATTGCTAGAAAAGCACTGTCTGCCATTATTATTTATGGTTATAGCTATAGTATATATGCAGGTGCAGGTCGAGACCTTCCAAACATATTAAAGGAAAGAAAACAACCCTTTCTCAAAGTGACCTTCTACCAGCCATTTCATTAGTGTATATTTGCTTTTGGAGCAGTGATGCTACGAATCTGGTTCCCCGGAATCTCTTTAGGGGTCGAATATTTACTTCCCATCTCTTTCTTAAAAACAATATTCGTCATCCTCCATTTTTGCTTTCAGTTTGTCCCAAGTGGACGTTAACTGCTATCTTGGAATCAGTAAAATAAATTACGAAAGAATCAGAATAATAAGAACTCAGAATTTGAATAATTTGTTCATTGTGTTGAAGAAAAACCTTAGCTGGAACTTGTTCATTGTATTGAAGTAAAACGTAAAATAATCCAACGATTTTAAAACTAGGAACTCAACAGTCATATTTCTGGCCAACAAAACACTGGTGTCAAGAAAAATACCTTCTATTAGCAATTATTATGTATATATGCAACTTACAGAAAACTAGTTGAAGCCAATAATCCAAATATTTTAGCAGAAAGATCACAGCTGCAAGCTACAGAAAACTAGTTGAACCAATAATCCAAATATTTTAGCAGAAAGATTACAACCATTTCTGAGTAAAGTGGCATTCTGCCAACCTTTCTGCTAGTACAGAAGGAAATGGTGAACTGGAGGGGCTCAAAATGAAAGGAAGGGATAGAAAAATGAAATAAACTTAATTACTAAATAGATTTCCTAAAATAGTATATGAAATTAGGGTTTAAGATTAATATCAATTCTTTAACCACTAAGACTAAGAATATTAGATAAAAGTGAAAATCCCTTATTTTTAAAACAAAATTAAAATTTTGAAAAATCCACATAAATTAGAATGGTGAAAATCTGGTTCCAATATAAAGATTTGTATCAACGAATTAGTTACTTTCTTTAGGACTATGGACTTCATTAATAACAACATCAATTGAACGAATGACTATGGATCCAACCTATCGAGCAAGTGATGAATGACCATCTCAATCCTCCACTAACTACTTTTGAATCACTCATGCCATTCGGAAAATAAAATTTCTAAGACTATTTCTCCCAGACTTTGTAATATCTATGGGGAAATTTCCTCGGTTGCATGAGTATGGGGTTTTTTCAACCATAGGTATTGACCCAACAACTTAATTAATTTGCTCATCAACTTAATTATTTCTGGCCGACTCCAAAAACTGCAATTTGTAAATGCTGCCATTAATGGAAGAGGAGCGAGATTTCTTGGATGACGATTTATAGGTCCAAAGGATCAAAAGAAGAACTACAATCTAGGTTTTGATTAAAAAGGATTCTTGTTGTTTTTGCACAGAAAAAAATGACATTGGATCACCCCAAGATTGAGGTCAGAATGGTGAGAACCTCAAGGCATTTAGGAATGAGGGGGCTTGCTCTACAGCCCCGTGGAGGGCCATGAACACTAAATCAAGATGTTGATGTTGATGTTCACTATGATGAAAAACGAACATGGTTTGGAGTTTGTAAAAAAGGAAAGATGCACCTAAAGTGTTTGACGAATTATTTCAATGAAATGACAGTTTTATTGGTGAGATGAATATATGGAAATTAGTTTTTAGGAGGAAAGTAGGAGGGGAAGTATGTAAAGGTAAGAGGATGACAATATAGATGTTGGAGCAGTATTATTATTATTATTATTATTTTTAATTGAGTAAAAATTTTAAATTGTATGTAAATGGGTATTAAGATTTGGTAAGGCATGTATACTTCTTCGTGGAAGTTGTCAATAAAGTTTAGTGTTAGATTTGGATGATAAGGAGGGCATGAGGATATAAAATTTGAAAGGGGTAAGGGATAGAGCCTATAATGTTGATTCACTTGGTTGGTTTGACCATATTTGGTTGAGGGGAACCCTAAGTTAAGGTTTAAGGAGAGTTTGTTAGGTAAACTTGACTTTGAGAAAAGTCAAAGTTGACTGAGTCAAACAATGGTGGTTTTGGGCCTATTGTTTCGTGTACCCATGGTTTTGTGCCTATGAAATTCATGTAATGAAGAGGGATTGTTAGGTAAACTTGACTCCTAGAAAAAATCAAAGTTGATAGAGTCAAACAAGGGTGGTTTTGGGCACACTGTTTTGTGTCTGTGTAATTTATGTAATGAAACCTTTAAAAGGCTATGTAAAGACTCGATTGTAACAGGTTAGGGGATGTGGATGATGAAAGCTCAGGCCAGGTTTTGGCCAGCATCTAATGAAATTCTGTTTATTGGGTTTTCCCCAAAATTGAGGTTCTCCTAAAATAAATAATGTATGCATTTTGTTTATATTTTGTGTATTATTGCTAGTAATATATTTTATATATATAATATATATATAATATATATTATATATATATAAAAAGGTGGTAAGAAATAATAATTGTGTTTAAAATTAATTAAAGATGTCTATATATATATAATTTTTTTTTAAAATTTTTTATTATTTTTTTTATTTTTTAGAGGGGAGAATCCCCTATGAAAGAAGCTGTATATACACATCATGGTACAATATTACATCGAAATATACTGTACATATGTCGCATCAAACAAGGACTCAACAAATCACAACATGTATCACGGGTCGAACCTGGGTGGGGAGGCTAATATGTATCACGGGTTGAACCCGGGTAGAGAGGCTAATATGTATCACGGGTCGAACCGGGTGGGGAAGCTAATAACCGTCCCATCCACACGGGATAACCACTGCATACAACATATATAAAATATGCTATCACTACCAACACAATAAATATACCTAATGCTCAAAGTGTATTAATGAAACTAAATATATTTTAACAATAGAGTAAATTAAAAAAATCAATAATCACTGCAACAATAAAACTACATATGTTTTAATAGTGGAGTAAACCAATAACAGTGACCTGAATTAACATAAGAAAATTGAAGTCACAAAATGAACCTGCAAATATTACAAAATGAACTTTGAAAATATTACCTAATGAACTTTGAAAGTCACTCATAACCCATTATCAACACCCATAACTAGTTGTTAGCTCCAAACCATATTGCTTGTAACTCTAGGTAATTTGAATTTGTTACTCTTGGATGGGTACTTTATGCAAAGAGAGACTTCATATCTGTAGTTTGACCAGTGAAGAAACATTATAAAGCTCTATAAATGGGTTTACATTTGAAATGGATTTTGCCAAGACCAACGGTTGTGAAATATTCTCTTTATTATTTTTTATATAAAATGATTTGAATATAGGTTCTTCGTGCAAGGAGAGACTTCAAAAACGCAGATTGAAATGCGAAGAACATTATAAAGCTCTATAAACGGGATCACATTTGAAATGGATTTTGCCATATGTTAAGAACAACCGGTTGTGAAATCGTCCCTTTTCTTATCTTTTTCTATAAATGATTTGAATTAAAATAATAAAAGAATTATAAACTTTAAATTAAATTAAAAAATTAGATTAAAAATAATATATGTGTTAATTTTTTTAATGGTTAAGGTTAATGAATCAATTTCATTTTCAAAATTTTTAAATATAAGAAATAAAAATTCATCTATATTATAAAATTATTTATTTAATAGTAGAAAAGAAATGAAAATAACGATTAAAGATTATAAAATGTTTCATTTAATAGTGATAAAAAGGAAATGAAAATGACGATTAAAAGATTATTAAATATATAAAAAATTTGGTTTTTTTCTTTTGTAATCGAGAAATTTCTATTAATTAAATATATAAGAGATGACAAAATGCATATTAAATATATAAGAGATTGGTAGTTTATTTTTCTTTTTGTAAATCGAGAAGTTTCTATTAATAAAAAAGTATATATAGAGATGACAAAATGCATGTGGTTTCATCCCGACCAAGTTTGTTGACCAATGCTATAATCATGCAACATATAAAAATCAAAATGTTCAGCTGAGAGGTCTATAGCTTTAGAGGCCTAACATACCAGAAAACAGAAAGAACTAGAAAGACACCAGTGATCATAATCAATCGTCATAGGTAATTGACGCAGGATTATCTGGCCCTGTTCCTGGAGAAGGAGGATGGTGATACAGACAATTGACATGATGCTCAAAGTAAGCAAGGCAAGCTTCCAACTTTTTGACTTTCTCCGTCAGTAGATTTTTCCCACGCCAGCCAACTATAATTCTGTCACGAACATGGCACTGGAAGTAGTGGAGTTATTCCAGTTTGGACATAACAACCTCATGCTCCTCTCTTCGGGCTCTATCGAGAGATTCCACCGAGCAATGGCATATTGTACCAACTCCTGAAGTGTCGTGGAAATCTCGGGACGCTTGGAAGGAGCACAAACCACTATCCCCGCACGACCTTGAATGTTTCTTCATCTCGGAGAGGCCATGGCATGACTGTGACCTAATACAATGCTACCTCCGACAGCACCACGACCACTCTAAATTATCATTCTGTTGCTTATGCCCGCTATGGAGCCGATCGAGGACCTTTGCCCCCCACGAGTTCCGTGACCCCCATGCCTATCACCACGCACTGAACCAACACCCCATCTGTTGCTTCCACCACTTGCATTCTTTGTGCTTGTCAGGACTCCATGAAACTCTCCTAGGTTGTAGCTCAGAGATGCCTCGTAACATATAATTTTCAATATGGTTCTAGGAACTTGTTGGGATGGGTGATGGTTTGGTTCAAGCTAGATAACCACTTCTATTCTGTTTTCACTCCAGACATGCATGAACACCCTCAGACTACAAGGCTTTAGACCACCAATGCTCAACAGTTTGGGAATTAGATGAATAGATGAGGAATACTAACCACACCAGCAGATGCATACATAGTGTATAATGGCTAGCTCCAATTAGTAAAGAAACTTGCAAATCTAATCTATCAATACAGAGATAAGATGACAATTATCTTGTATTAGATACAGGAGAAACCTGAGTGACCTACTCGCTGATATATTCAATTGCCTAATCGAGAGATAAGATGACAATTATCTAGCATTAGACATAGAATAAATCATGAATACAACACTTCAGGCACAAGCTTAGAACAAAGGAGAAATGAGCATTGAGCAATTAATAGCAAAAGAAGCTTGCATTGCTGAAAACGAAGATGAGATGCTGCAAGTTATAGAATATCTATAGTATTAAGAAGTTGAACCAAAACACAATTACCAACCCTCATTACATCTTTCTTCTAGCTATTTATAATCTATCATTACAATTGTTCTCAACCGTTTAGGGATGGATGGGTATTAATTGACCACCAACTACCATTAACTATTTGATAATGTCTTTGAACGTAGTTTCTTTCTTCACTACGAAAACCTGATCGGTTCTGGTACCATGCTGTCCTTCGGGTAGTCGGATTGATCATGGAAGTGGAGTTCCATGACTGTTTAATTCGGTTGTTGAGTTGTGCTGTGTCCTTTTCTCCTCCGGCCATGCTCTTCTTTTAATTCAGTTTCATGTTCGGACTGTCGCCAGACTGACATAGTCGACCATCTTCCTCTTCCAGTAACAGACAAGACATGGGGTATGGAGTGCATGGGTAGATGGACGGTCGTGAATGATCGCGAATGATGGTCGTCCGATCAAGGGAGATGTGTGGCGGAGATTGTTTTTGGAGGCTAGCGGTCATGGTGGGAGCAGAACATGTCCAGGCCGTTAGATCTTCAGGCGAGCAGATCAAACGGTTATCAGGCGACAGAGATGTGTGGGCGATAATGCGCGAGGTGGTTTGATTTGAGTGGTAATGGTTTATATTGTGCAGGCATCGGGTGGTAAGCGGTAGGTGTCAGAACTCGCCCGATGCCATTCACGAGATGACACGTAGCGGGGGGGGGGGGAGAAAAACCGCCCACATCAGGCGAGTACTTCTTGCGCTTGTTATCTGCGCAATATGGGTGCTGACCGTTAGCTCTAGTGGGGGTGATCTAACGGTGGAGGAGTGTCAGACAAGTTGGTGTATTGGATGGGACGTGCATTGTTGGATTGGTAGGGAAAAATCAACGGCGAAGATGCTGTGAAGGTACGAGATGTCTTCGGGAAATGTGCTATAGGCGCGTAAGGCATATGGGTGAGGTTTTATGAGGATTTTGGCTATTGTGCTTGGGGCTAAGGCCAAAGAGGAATTTGTTGGGGTGTGAAGGTTAAGTTAGGAAAGAGAAAGGGTAAAGTGTGAGTGGAGTAAGGGCAAAAGAGGAATAATGACCCATGTGTGACCCTTTTAAGAACAACAAAGCAGCTTGAATCCTCATTTGACCTTTAAAACGTCAGCACTGCACCTCAGGGCTAACACTAGATCCTTTTGGGGATGAAATCCTCCCTGTGAGGTTTCAAGAACTGTAGACCACTGCCTTTCTTGTAAGCAGCCAAAATCAGAAATACTACCTAGTGTTTCATTGGGCATGGAGTCTATCTAAGCCTACACCAAAACTTTGAAAAATCACATGTTTACAATACTGAGGCCTGAAAAGCCTTGAAAAAAATAAACTTTCAAAAACCGCCCATTGACTGGGCCATCAAAAACAATTTTTCCCTCCAAACTTTGCAGCATGAAAGTATTGTTTCCCTCAACCTGAGAGATGACAAATGGTCCTGTCCATAGAGCATCAAATTTACCATGATTGCCTTTCTTTTCCTTCAGTGCATCCCATTTGGGAACCCAGTCACCAACCTGAAAATTTTCCATCTTTGCCTTTCTGTCGAAAGCTTCCTTGATTCTCTTTTGATGTATTGCAGACCTCTCAATCAATTGATCTCTGATCTGATGTACTTCAGCCAAGTCACTCATCCTCCTTGCCATGTCACTTTCCTCATTCTGCTCTTCTTGCAAGAATTTGGCAACAACGAGGATCAATTGGATTGGGAAAACAACCTCAGTGCCATATACCAACTTGAATGGAGAGTTCCCTGTGGACTTCTTGGCGGTAACCCTGTCAGCCCACAATGCAAATTTTAGTTTGGAATCCCATCTCTGCTTGTTGTCTTCCAACAATTTTTTGATTATCCTTACTAGGCTTTTATTGGATGATTCTGCTAGGCTATTACCCTGAGGATAATATGAGGTGGAATGCACTAATTTAGTCACACATGTCCACCAACTCTTTTTCCCTGAAAGCTGCTGCATTGTCTGTAACCAATTTGTTTGGGCAGCCAAACCCGGTGAAAATGTTTTCTATCAAGAATTTCATGACAACCTGGTGATCAACTTTCTTAGTGGGGATGGCCTCAATCCATTTGGTAAAATAATCAGTGGCTACTAAAATCCATCTATGCTGGCTACTGGAATGTGGATTAATTTCCCCTATGAAATCCAAACTCCACTGCTGGAAAGGGCCATTAGCATGTATTGGTTTCAGGGGCAAATATTTCAGCTGCTATCTTCCTACAAACCTCTGGAATTTGTCACAAGGCTTCACAAATGAAAATACATCAAAGAATAAAGTAGGCCAATAATACCCAGCTCTCAGGATCTTGTGGGTTGTGGTTTTCCAATAATGATGTCCTCCACAGATGCTAGAATGGAACTGGTGCATGACTTCCACATATTGCTCTTTGTCTAGACATCTTAAGAGGATTCCGGATGGGTCCCTCCAATAAAGCATGTTCTTATTGATGCAAAACTTGGCTGCTTTGAGCTTAATGGTCCTGAATTGACTTGAGCTAAGCCCTAGAGGGACTTCTGGCTTCAACAAGAAATGAATTATACAAGAATACCAATCATAAGAAGCCAAATTCTCGGCTAATGACTGGTTCTACCTTCGTTCTTCTGTTGCTTCCTCTGTCTGCTCAACATCTGAATCTATACCCATGCAATTTATGTCCAATATTCTACAATTTTCTTCGACCATCAGCTTAGCCAAGCCCTGGCCTTTGATAAGCTTGGTGGGATTTACCTCTATGTTGAGCTCAATGAGCTTTGCAATCCATTTAGCCCTTCTTCCATCAACGTTTGGCTGTGTTAGGAAATCCTTTACTGAGGTAGAGGGTACATAGGCAATCACCCTGGAGTGTAGAATGTGGATTTGGAATGCCTTTAAAGACTTAATAAGAGCATAAGCCTACTTTTCAATTATGTTATATCTTAATTCAGCATCCCTTAAATTTTTGCTGAAAAAGGCCACTGGGTACTCTGTACCTTCATCATCCTTCTGCAACAAGACTACTGTAAGGGTGTCATAGGAAGCGAAAGAGAAGATATGGAACTCCTTGTTATAGTCTGGGCTGATCAAAGTGGGAGCTTCCATAATAGATCTTTTGATGGCTTCAAAGGATTTTCTTGCAGCCTCTGTCCATTTTATCTTTGACCCCTTCTTTAACATGGAGGTGATGTGCTTCACTAGTTTTGCAAAATTGGGAATAAACCTCCTTACAAAATTGATCCTACCCAAAAAGGATTAAATGTCCTTCTTTGACCTTGGGACAAACAATGTATGGATTGATTTAACCCTTTCTAGATCAATCTTAACACTCACAACAGAAATGATATGCCCTAAAAGTTTTCCTTCTTCCAGAGCAAACTGTGACTTCTTGGGATTTATAGAAATCCCAAAGTTTCTGCACTTCAAAAACAACTTCTTCAGATGTTTCAAATGATCCTCGTGACTGCTGGAGAAAACTGTTATGTCATCCAGGTTGATAAGGACAAACTTGTCGTTCTCTCCCACAATGGCTATGTCCATGGCCCTCTAAAAGGTAGCCCCAAAATTCATCAGCCCAAAAGGCATCTTGGAGTACATAAAAGTGCCCCAAGGATTGGTGAAGGTAGTGTTTTCTTGGTCCTCTGGATATACAACCACTTGGTTGTACCCTGAAAATCCATCCAAGAAAGACATGACTCTAGCCCTTGAAACCTTTTGCAACAGATGTTCCATTTTGGGCAGGGGATAGTTGTCTTTCTTAGAGAATTTATTCAGGTTTCTGAAGTCGACACATAACCGAATTTCCCCACTTTTCTTCCTCACTACTACCAAGTTGGCTACCCATTTCGAATACCTCAGTGGGACTATGATCTTGGCAGCCAACAATTTCTTAATTTCCTTTTCAATCAAAGGAAGTAGTAGAGGGTTTATGGGTCTCAGCTTCTGCTTAAAAGGGATGGTGTCTTTCTCCAGTGGAATCTTATGCTGGATGATGCTCTTGTCATAAGTTTTAAGGTCACTGTATTCTTGGGCAAAGACATCAACAAATTGCTTCATCAGGGTGCAATATTCAGAACTTTGGGCAGCAGACAAGTGGGTGGATAGATTTATATACTTTGGATGATTTGAGCTCCCTATTTTATGCCTATGGACTGCAGACTTATTTTCCTTTTGAGCAGTACTATAGGGTACATCGTTATGGTCAAACAACTTCTCTAGAGGCACCAACCCTTTAGGTATATGGTTACTAGGCAATTGTACAATGTTGTCTTGGCCAACTTTGTTTCTCAACTGAGATTGATGACATTCCTCCATGGCTTCATTCTCTTGATCAATTTGCATTTTAGAGAATTCATCAATGACTTGCAGAAACCTATTGACTTCATCATCATCGTCAAAAACTTTCTAGTATTCGACATTATCAGGTAGAGATGGTCTATACTTTACCTGAACTTCATAAGCCAATTTAGGGGGCATGAGAGGGATGAACATGCTAGCAGACATGACAAGAGAGTCAACAAGCTGATTCTTAGCCCTAAGGATGTATGAAATACAAAAGCTACTAAAAGAATCTTTGAGCCTCCATACCTCATCTCTGTATACTTTCAGCCTTGGGTGCTTTTCTTGGAACATTTTGTTTACTTGTTGAATGATGAGATCAACATCTCCAAACACCTTTATGTCTCTGATTCCCCTTTATTTAGCAGCATTTAAGCCCAATATTAAAGCCTCATACTCTGCTATATTGTTGGTGACCTGGAAAGTCAGCTTGAAAGAAAGATGTCTGCACTCCTCTGTTGGGGATACCAACACTACACTTGCTCCTGCAGCTTCCCTAGAGCAAGCTCCATCAAAGAACATATCCCAAACCTGTGGCCCTTCCTTCTCCATGACTTGGCATAGTGGTTTCTTGAGCTACACTGAGGCCAGTTGGGATTCTTCTATTTGGAGAATACATCCTCCAAAGTCAGTATCAATAGCATAGATGGGATAATTAGTGGGATGCTTCTCATCACTAATGATAAAGGCTAACTGAGCTTCCCTGTATAATCTCCTACTTTCACCTCCAAAAACTGGAACAGTGGCATAGGACAGGTCATTTTGCAATGTCCCACCCAACCTCTTCATCCACACTTTGGAAAGTAGCATGCCAAACTTAGGGGGGACATCTTCTACTACAATATCCATCATCATGCTCTTCATGGGTAGTTGGGATAAGGTGATGGCTAGATCTTTGATTAAGCCCAAACATTTCACCTTTCTCGAGTCAAAAGAGAACGAGTCATGATAGGGTCTAATGATGTCAAGGCCTAACTCATCCATGACAACCTTTGGCATTAGATTATGGCTGACACCTGTGTCCAGCAGACAGTTGTGCAGGTTTTTGTCATGAATGGTCAAGGAGACATAGAATGATGGGGAGCTATCATCTGAGGGTTCAGTCCTTGGGTTAAGCACAACTGCAGGTTTGTCATCTTGCAAATTCACATAGTCGTTTGATGCTTGTGTGGCCTTAAGCTCAAGGGCTTCAAGGATGGGTCTCTTAAGGCTTCATTCTTTAACAGTTCCATTAGAGGTATATATATTTTCATCTTTTGGATTTCTAATTCAAAATTGAAAGGAGAAGGGGACTTTTCAGGACCTATTACCTCTTGAGCTGGTGCTTTGAGGATGTTGGGATCAGTTGCTGGTCGCTTGTGCTTGATAATCTGCTGCTCTATAGGAACAACAACCTTTTGGACAAGGCTTTCTTTGCCATTACTCATCCTTGACCTCAGGTTATATCTCTTCTGATTTTCAGTTTGCAGAATAGCTTCTCTGTCCCACTCCTGGCTGGTTTGGTCTTTGAGTAATGACTCCTCATAGGCAGCTAATGTAAAAAAGGAAGCACTGCCTTTGTCTTCCAAGCAATGGATCTCATCCTCTTCTTCGAAATGCTCATCTTCCATGACCACATTCTGGAAGGGAGTCTTCACCTTCTGTTCTTCACTGGCCTCTTTGCCCCTCTGCATGATCTACAATTGTTCATTCGCTCTTCTGTATGGATTTGGATTTCTAGGAGTGAATGTATTAGGAACTCTTCCTTTCCCTGAATGCTGCTCAACCTTCAGCTTGGATATTTCAGAGGCCAATGATTATATCATCTTGGTCATTTTGTCTATCTTGGGGTCTGAAGATGAAGAAGACTCACCCCTCTGTCTCCTTCGATCAACATGTCCCTTGAGTTTCTCTAAAACCATAATATTAGATTCTACCTCCAAGGCTGCATCCTGCATCTCAGCCAGAGAAGCACATCTTCTTTCTCTCAATAGCAGGCAAAAGTTAGAATCAAAGGCATTGGCATAGGTGAGCTTGGCAGAAGTGGGGGTAGGTTTCACTTCAGCTGGTATCTTGCTGTACATGCGGTTGAACCTTTTATTGAAATCAGACAATGACTCCCCATTTTCCCTCTTTAGGTTTCCAAACTCGGTATGATAACATAACAAATCTTTCTTATCCCCCCAGTGCTTTAGGAAAACATCATCTAAGGCCTCAATGTCTATTATAGATCTAGGGGCCAATTCTCTGAACCATTTTCTAGCCTCTCCATCTAGGCTTTGGACAAATACTCTCATCCACACATCATCTTCACTAATGTCTAAATTATCTACATAGCTATAAAAGAACTCAAGATGTTCTTTAGCTGTAATCCCTTCAGTCCCAGTGAACTTGGGCATGTATTTTTGATATTCTCCAACAAGCATTGCACTCAAAGGAGTGGGTAGTACTAGAGGTCCATACCTAGCAGCTATGATTCGTTCCATTTTGGTGGGTGTTTGTGGACTTGCAATGGCTGTGGTGGATGGAAGAGTGCTGGTAGTTTGGATGATAGAGAGCTGAGAAGTGACTGACAGGACTAAAGGAATATGAGGGTTAGAAGGTAAGGTTTCCTTCGGGCTTAAAGCAAGAGGAGAACCTAAAGAATACAGAGCTTTATGAATCTCTGGAAGTTTTTCTTCACTGCTAGTGCTAGAGGCTATATTCTCAACATGTATTTTGTTATCTTGCATTAGATACAGAAGAAACCTGAGTGATCTATGATAAGAAATGCAGAAGACAGAAGTTTGGACCAAACACACGGGAGATCACAAGTGCAGATCACCAGGAGCTCCCTCCAGCAAATGCATTCGCTTCTACTTATTTATTAATCATCAGGAATTAAATAGATACATAGGCAAAAACAGATTCCTAATTAATAGGAACTGAATGTCAAATAAAGAACAAATCATATCTACGTAACCTATTCTCCATTAATTTCTAACATCCCCCCTTAATGGAGAAAGGGATTTTTAAACACACCTAAAATGTCAAACTTCAGTCTTCCTTCATATAATCTTACTTCAGCTTGAGCACCCACCGATCTAAGTGCATCAGAAAAATTGGTGCTGGCTTCCGATGGAATAGAGTAATCCCCTGTGCCATGTAACAAAAAATAGAACTGTATAGGCCACGCTTGTGGAAGTGATCAATTAAATTCATTAGATTGTACCCACCAGAGGTACCAAAATAAGCATTAATCTGAGAGACAGTCCATGTAAGACTTGTTATTTCAGTTCCTGCTTCTTTTATCGCTTGATGCACCAGTGCACAAGCAGCAATATGTGCACCAGCTGATTGTCCACCTAAATAAATCCTATTTGGATCACCCCCATATTTAGCAATATTGTTGCATACAAATGAAATCCCTTGAGATGCATCTTCAACCATGTCACTGATAGTACCTTGAGGAAAGTTTCTGTAGTCAATGCATGCAACAATGACATTTCTTTCAACTAATTCTTGTCCCAGGAGAGAACCCCAAGCTTTATACCCAATGATCCACGCACCACCAGTTATGAAAGCTACCACTGGTTTTGGTTCATCCATATTCTCTGGTATATGTAAATCCAACCTGTTTCTAGGTTCCTCCCCATAAACGATGCTTCGGTGAACACGTTTTGAAAAATAGTAATAATAAGCAATTTAGATAAAGCCAGGCATAAGGAACATTGCGTAACATCCAAGATAAAGGAACTTTATAATCCATCTATAACCTGACGCGAGATATGCGAGCAATCTGAAGGCTAATCTGGTGATCAAATAGGTCTCTGCGGCAGCATGCCCGACGTCTTTCCTGAACGACCGCTGTCTCTCTGGTCGAACGCCATAAATATTACTATCACTTGCAGTCCTCTGCCTCCTCTTATTAAAACTATTATTTGGAGTCGTCGAAGCCACTAATAATGGAGTATCTGACACTTCGTCTAACAGGGACAGGTGACGGGAAAGCGTCGTCTGGTTCTTCATCTCCAGACTCGACAGGGCCAAAACCGATGCCGAATTGGGAACCACCGTGGGAAGAATATCCAGGCTCTCGTCGTGAATTTCGCTGCTGTGGTTGGTGTCAGAGTCGATCTTCATTTTCTTCGGGTTTAGGGGCTGGGATAGCAATTGAAACGGAAGCATTCGGGTGTGAAGCGCTCCAATTACCTTCTTAGAAGGTACCATTGATAATGGATACCTGCTGTCCCGGCTCCTTTCAGCAGACTTATTTGACGTCATCAAGGCTTGCTGAGGCGTACTTTTCACATCTAACTTGTAGAGTCCTCCTATGCGAATACCTGTAGCAATGGGCTTCATCTGAGCCAACAAATATTTAATAATGCAATAAGATTTAAAAAATTCTACCTTGAGGTTCTGATCTGTAATCTTGGACATAGAAATCAGGTTCTTCTTAATGCCAGGAACATACCACACATCAGATATATTCCTGATCTTACCATCAGGTAGAGTAACAAGGACATCTCCATGTCCCTTGATCTCGTACCCACTATTATCTCCAAGATAGACTTTTACTCCAGTGTTGGATTCTTTAAAATTTCTGAACCATTGCTTTTTACCTGACATATGCGAGGAGGCTCCAGAATCCACGATCCAAATATCTGATTCATCCTCCTCAATAGCAGTGTCACCCTCAGCCATTAATAGTCTAACATCCAGATTCTGATCTGAGTCTGTATCTGCATCTGCATCTGCCAAATGACCTGCATGCCTTTTCTGATTGTACCTCTCTTGATTTGCCTTCTTCTTGCGACAAAATTTAGCAATATGGCCTATCTTACCACAATAAAAACATTCAGGAGCAGAGTCATTTCTATACGAGATCACACCTTGTGGTGTCATTTCTGATGTGTTGCCCCTCCTCTGATCAGCCATCACTCTCCCTTTTGGCTTGAACTTTGTTATCAATGCAAGATCTGGATCTTGAGGCTTGAGAGACGACCTCCTTTCCTCTTCATGTAGTAGAATTCCAGTAAGCTCTTCAAAACTTGGAGGCTTTTCCCTTACATTCAATCAAGTTATAAACATCTGATAGTCATCTGTCATACCATTCATGGTGATTGTCACAAGATCATCATTTTCCACGGTTTGACCGATATCAGATAGTTTATCTTTAACTTCCTTTATCCGAGATAAGAATGACGAAACAGACTCATTCTCCTCCATCTTGATTGAGAGGATCTTCTTCCTGAGGAACAAGGTTCGGCTGGTGTTCTTGATTTCATACATGTCTTTGAGAGTTGTCTAAATCTCATTCGCTGTCTTGCAATCCCGAATATGAGGAATGATGCAATATTTAACTGACAATTTTAGTAGGACCTTTGCCTTCAGCTCCCTTTTCTCCCATTCTTGAGCTGTTGCATTCGTTCCACCATTTGCAACAGTTGGCTTACCTTCATCACTGATGACAATGCTATAGGTATTCTGACCTTCAAGCAAAGTCTGAAGCTTAAATTTCCAATTTATGTAATTGGAACCATCCAATTTGCTGCTTTCATTTAAATAATATGCCATCTGAGAATTCATCTTTCCCGGTCTCTCGTGACTTCGTCCACGTGGTCTTCTAACAAACGGGAGCAAATTTCACAGCGATCCATGCCAATCCACGGCCTCCCACGAAGAATAGGTGGAGTTTCTCTGCGCACGTTCCTCCGTGCCCATGCCTCTTGCGACCTCCACGGCAGTTTCAACACTCGAATCACCAAAGAGCAATTCGAATCACAAAGGCACTTTTTTTTCAATTTCTTCTTCCCTGCCACCGGTCTCATGCAGCCTACGACCTCCTCCTCAATCGACAATCTCGACCTTCAGTCCAAAGAACTGGATTCAACTCCAATTCGCAGAGATCTCCTCTACAGCGATCCGGTAGCGAAACACCTCACCGCACCAGTCAACTCCACAGATCCAGTCGGATCTTTATGCCACAAGGTTGGGCAAGCATACCACAGTATGCTTAATGTCCTCTCCTTGTTCGTTCGCAGCTCTGCTTGCGATATGGCAGCAAGATTTCAACACCAGCAACGAGCCACATGCAGATTCAAGATTTCCAACCGAGCTCGAATCTGGTCAAATCTCCACTTTGGCGTAGTGCCCATCCGATGAGTTGGAGAATCCTCAGTACCCTTGCAGGCACAATCAATCCAATCGCTTGACCTCTGATGTCGATATGCTGCCACGATCTGCTGGGCAGTCCAGACCTCGACCTCTGATGCACAAATACGCAGATCCAACCTAAGCACCTCACTTCCACGCACAATCCAGCCGGCCACGTCTTTGCAGCCTTCCAAAGTCACGCACAGCTTCAACTGCCAACAACGAGAATTTCTCTGCTCTCAGATTCACATCAACACGAGGCAAGAACTCCTCTGTCAGTTGTTGCGCTCACACAACAGATCTACACACCTTCGCTGATATGTTCTCAGATCCACCAACGATTCTGATCCAACAATTCAGTGGCCAATTCTAGCCTGAAGCGCGTAGCACATAGGCTTCATGATCAAGTTCTCGGCACAGTGGAGGACGAAGGTATTCAAGAGAAAACTCGGAATCCTCTCCCACGCCACAGATCTCACCGGTTGCTCTGATACCATGATAAGAAATGCAGAAGACAAAAGTTTGGACCAAACACACGGGAGCTCACAGGTGCAGATCACCAAGAGCTCCCTCCAGCAAATGCATTCGCTTCTACTTATTTATTAATCATCAGGAATTAAATAGATACATAGGCAAAAACAGATTCCTAATTAATAGGAACTGAATGTCAAATAAAGAACAAATCATATCTACATAACCTATTCTCAATTAATTTCTAACAACCTACTCGCTGATATATTCAATTGCCCAATATAGAGATAAGATGACAATTATCTAGCATTAGACATAGAATAAATCATGAATATAACACTTCAGGCACAAGCTTAGGACAGAGGAGAAATGGGCATTGAGTAATTAATAGCAAAAGAAGCTTGCATTGCTGAAAATGAAGATGTGATGCTGCAAGTTACATAATATCTACAATCTCCAGAAGTTGAACCAAAACACAATTACCGACCCTGATTACATCTTTCTTCTAGCTATTTATAATCTATCATTACAATGGCTCTTAGCCGTTTAGGGATGGAGGGGTCTTAATTGACCACCAACTACCATTAACTGTCTGTTAACGTCTTTGAACGTAGTTGCTTTCTTCACTACGAAAACCTGATCGGTTTTGGTACCGTGTTGTCCTTCGGGTAGTCGGATTGATCATGGCAGTGGAATTCCATGACCGTTTAATTTGGTTGTTGAGTCGTGCTGTGTCTTTTTCTCCTCTGGTCATTCTCTTCTTTTGATTTAGTTTCATGTTCAGATTGTCGCTAGACTGACAGAGTCGGCCATCTTCCTCTTCGAGTAACAGACAGGACGTGGGGTATGGAGTGCATGGGCGGATGGATGGTCATGAATGATCGTGAATGATGGCCGTCGAATGAAGGGAGATGTGTGCTGGAGATTGTTTTTGGAGGCTAGCAATCAAGGTGGGAGCGGAACATGTCTGGGCATTTAAATCTTTAGGCTAGCAGATTGGACGGTTATCGGGTGACGAAGATGTGCGGGCGATAATGCGCGGGGTGGTTGATTTGAGTGGTAATGGTTTACATCGTGCGGGCATCGGGCAGTAAGCAGTAAGTGTCAGAACTCGCCCGATGCCATTCACGAGATGACATGTAGCGGCGGGGAAAAAGAAAACCGCCCACATTGGGCGGAGACTTCTCGCGCTTGTTATCTGCGCGATATGGGCGCTGACCGTTAGATCTGGTGGGGGTGATCTAACGGCGGAGGAGTGTCGGGAAAGTTGGTGTATTGGATGGGACATGGACCATTGGATTGGCGGGGAAAAATCAACGGCGAAGATGCGGTGAAGGTACGAGATGTCTTCGGGAAATGTGCTATAGGCGCGTAAGGCATATGGGTGAGGTTTTATGAGGATTTTGGCTATTGTGCTTGGGGCTAAGGCCAAAGAGGAATTTTTCTGGGTGTGAAGGTTAAGTTAGGAAAGAGAAAGGGTAAAGTGTTAGCGAAGTAAGGGAAAAAGAGGAATAATGGCCCATGTGGGACCCTTTTAAGAACAACAAAGCAGCCCAAATCCTCATTTGACCTTTAAAACGTCAGTGCTACACCTCAGGGCTAACAATGCCACCACAAATGCCTTTAGAAGCAGATAATCCTTCCATCTTTGCCTCGTCTAGGGTGCTCGAGAAGCGTAGACTAGGTTTTTTATTGAAGTCCAAGAAGAAGCCGATACCCCAAACACAATACCCAAACCGAACTAAAGATGACCGAAATAAACCAGTATTACACAGACATAAATTATGTGCCTAAACGAACGACCACTCTCCACTAGAGGCCAAGAAAACCACACTGCAGACATAGAAGGAAAGGTATTTTGACACAACAAATCACCTCATGAGAAATTTTCCACTAGACAAATACTGAACCAGGCTAGAATAGGCAGAAGAATCTGCGACTGGAAAGGCCAGAGGGTGACTTGCAAACTGCACATAAGAGAAAATAGAAAAGCGGGCTCCTAGAATCCAGACCAATGCCAAAGCCACATGGCAACGCCAAGAGGAGGTGTTTTATTGACGACCTTGGATGGGAAGAACTAAGGGATGTCAATGCCTGAAAACTAGCACCACCCTAGCACTAATTCCACCACCCAAATGAAAACAACACCACCAAAAGTCACGGAGTCGATTAAATAGGCGACATACACTGAATATAGACGAACCAAGAGACACCAACCATAAGGCCAAGGCGAGAAACCAAGTAAACGCAGAGCGACCAAGCCTAGAACAAGCCAACACCTCAAGTGACATGCCCTCCGACTTAGGAAGGAGAGGGAAAGTTTCACCAATTGCAAGAAGGAAAGAAAGGTTACCGATTTAAGCCCGCAAGATGTGCAATAGATAGATGACCACCAGCCTAGCTCCACGACCTAGAGAAATAAAAGCACAGAGGAGTGCACGTCCCTCGGAGAGCCATAGAACAACCAAAAGATTTCGTGCACCATGCAATTTAACCAAATAAGTGTCGGTGACATTGAAACTCGAAACAATACAAATCCATTACACACAGACGGAGGAGAAATTTTCACATAGATGAGCTTAGAGTCATTAACTACCGCATGGTGGAGGAGCTGTTCGCCTGCCCTCCCCCACTTTAACTAAGAGCCAACTATCATGCTTCACGTGACGAGTGGTTTTTGTAGCTTGACATCCCCGTTGGGGAGATTGGTAGTTTAATTTAACTTAGCAATATTGGTAGAAATACTTTGTAACACGAGTTCTACGAGGTAGTCCCTTAACCTTTTTTTGAATTGTTCAAAAAAAGGTTACGGGACTACCTAGCAGAACTCGTTTTACAAAGCATTTCTACCAAGTAGAGCATGTTTCCAAAGATTTGAACCCGCCACAGACAGAAACACAATATGTGCCTCTATCACTTGAGCTCAACTCCTTCAACATCTATTCATAAAATTTTATGGTGTAATGAAAGTCAAATAGTTAAATATTTTTTTATTACAAATATGTTTGAGAACTCAATTAAGGGAAAAAATTGGAATGCCATATTAACATTATGTAATTACTAATTATTTATTGCAAAAGATTAATATAAGTAGGAAATTAGAATAACATAGTATCTTATTCATCGATTGTAGGTATAATTTGTTGGGTTTTTGATGACAATATGTTTTTCAAAAACATGTGGCCATTCCTCTTTTGAATGGTTGGGGGTTTCAAAATGTTTGGATTTTCACATTCTTCAAATGCATGCTAAAAATTGTATAAATGCATGTGGTTGTGAACCCTGTATGCATCCCCATGAATTTCTTGAGTAATAAGATTAGATATCCTTTCTCATGGTAAATTGTTATGAATAAAATATATGTAAAATAATACAAATAATGTAAACAACAATAATAATAAATAATGATTAATTAGCTAGTAACTAGTTAATGAAGAGTTATGTCCCTACGGATATAACTGTTGGTGAAAATGTACCTTCCTAGGGTATATAAGTAGGCCCTCGCCCTCATTGTAATCATCCCATCTCATCAAACCTTTTATAATATACAATATGCAATTACTTGTCCTACAATGGATGCCTTTGTCTTCAAAGTATTCTGAAGATTGTCATAGTGAAGTACAAACTTTGTTCGTTACATTGGTATCAAAACATATTAAAAAGTTATATTAATTTTCACAAATGTAACGAACAAAAAACAAAAAAATTATATTTGAAAAAATAAAGTCATATTCAAAAATATAAAAAATATAAAAAATAAAAAATTAATATTAAAAATAACTACAGTCGTCACCACTGTTGAATCCAGCCGACTCGACTTCTCCCTTAACAACTCTCCACTGCTACCGTTGCTCAATCACCCGACCAACCGACATTAACTGTTGTCGATCAACGGTCATAAGCTGCGACAAATCATCACTATACGTACTCTACATCTTGGTTGGACCACTGCCTAAGGTCACCAGCCATCGCCACTCCAACTTCGTCACCTTTCAAAAATAAAAACCTTGACAACCGTTAGAGCTATCGCACACAAATGCCTTCAGTGATTACCTTCGTTACCCCGCTCCCTTTTCCGCAGTGACAATAGCCAACCTCTCAGCGTCGCTTGCTGCATCCACCTGCAGTAGCTCGTTAAAGTTGCTGCCATCAACTGCAAATGCAACAGATTCTAAAGACACACCTCTTTATCCCTGCCGCCATCTACACCCTGTTCCCAATCCGCCTATGCTACTTGCACTCTCGTTGTCCATACATTCTCTGCTGATTCTTGTGACCCTTTTTGACCAACTCGACTAACGTAGCAACAAGAACTAATAACATTTATTAGTGCACCCTTTCTGTAAGGAAAGATCGACCATTGGTGTTGGTTCAACGATTAACAATTATTGCCACCGTGAGAGTGGAACATGACCCTTCACTATAGTCATGTCTTACCATATTTATTGGAGAAAAATTATTAAAAAGGGTACCATATATCATTATTAAGAGGGTTATTGTATATTATATATATACTAACTATTATAAAATATATTTATTTCAAAGATATATATAAGGCTATATATATATTTTGAAGAGGAAGGAAATTATTTGAGGTATTTGAGATTAAAAAGAAGAAGGAATTATCATATCGAAGTTCGAGTAAGACAAAAATATTCATAATTATATTAAAGCAATATTAATTTTGAAGAAAGAAAAAGGGTATTTAAAAATAAATAAATTGTGAAATATGGACGAAAGAAAAATGGACACGAATAATGAAATATTTCATAAGACCTTTAGTAAATGTGTTAGTACACTTTTTAAAATTAAAGGATCACTCACAGGAGGAGATATTATAATCTGTATCATTCCTATCGAAGATGGTAATTATGTTAGTCCTAAATGTGCTAACCAATTAGTGATTCCTAAATCGAATATAATTGAAATAAATTTTGTTGACACAAGTGACAAACAATATGACATAAACAATTTCCAACTAAGTATTGGGGATTATACTTTTATCTCGAAATTCATTGTGAAAACCTTATTTTTTGACGATAGTGACATTGTTTTGGGCTCACCTTAGATGGGAACTATAGGGTCCTTTATCCTAAATACAAAAAATATTTTTTTGACATTTTCCCACAAAAAGAAAAAAATAATGCTACCGGAAATTACTTTGAAGCCATATTTAATGATGGCAAAAGGCATACAAGAAATCTCAAAAGTAATCCTTCAACAAAGTAAAAAAGTGATACAAAATATGCAAATGGAAGTTGACAAAATCACCATTGATAAAAACGAAGAAATTACTCGTCTAAAGGACCATAGTGAGAAATTACTTACTCAAATTAAGAAACTTAAAAATGATAAGTAATTATTGATAAATAATTTAGAATAACTCATCACGAAATATGTACGGAATACGTTAGATGTAATCTTCCAAATTGAAGATAAGGGAACAAATACCGATCTAGTCAATATCACAACTCAAAAAGTGGATAAACTAGTCGAAGAAAAAACGCATTCATATGTTGCAATTCAAATGCTGGAAATTCCAAGTGACGTTTCAGTAACCAACTCAACATCAACACCTAGATTATATCAAGAAATTTCCAAACACATGATAAGAGAAAATCAAATCACCAGTACTCCTTATCAACATCCGAACCATAAGAGCATACATCCTAATCAGTTTGCATACTTGTATCACCCAAATTAGAAACAACGAACTCATGTTATGAAGAATACTGATGTTGGCACAATCCAGATTGACGATAACAAATTTTCCCAGCTATCAAGTAATTGCCAAGTTTCACAGAAGATTAATTTAGGATGGTTTGATCCCTTCTTAATTTGGAAATTTTATTTATCACTGAAAGGATCATATCATCTTGTATCAATGAAGATGACAATGGGACGATAAGACATTCAAAACAAAAGAATAAATCAAGATTTTTCATTAGTAAGCTTTGAGGACAAAGCTTTTTAAAGAGGAAGGCAATCATATCTATATATATATATATATATTTTATATATTTATTATATATATATATATATATATATCATATATATATATATAGTATATACTATATATAAATTATATATATATATTTTTTTTTTTTCACTACTGGTTCACGGATACCCATGGTCAGTGGGTCCGTTACATCCAGGATCGAACAACGCTAGGGTGGACCCCACCCGAAGGG
Organism: Pinus taeda; assembly: GCA_000404065.3. NCBI lineage: Eukaryota > Viridiplantae > Streptophyta > Pinopsida > Pinales > Pinaceae > Pinus > Pinus taeda. The sequence goes on along the minus strand of APFE031692287.1, from coordinate 46,899 downwards.
GGTCACACCCCTCGGCCTATTTACTGACCTGACCCCAGAGATTTTGAGGTTTCGACCCTGTGACCTCCCATTGGTGAGGCACTTGATTGACCGATTGAGCTAACTCTTGGGCCTTTTATATATATAATATATATATATAAAATATAAACAACAATAATAATAAATAATGATTAATTAGCTAGTAACTAGTTAATGAAGAGGTATGTCCCTAAGGACATAACCGTTGGTGAAGAGGTACTTGCCTAGGGTATATAAGTAGGTCCTCACCCTCATTGTAATCATCCCATCTCATCAATTCTTTTATAATATTGAATATACAATTACTTGTCCTAAAATTGATGCCTTTGTCTTCGAAGTATTCTGAATATTGTCACATTGAAGTACAAACTTTGTTCGTTACATTGGTATCATAGCATTCTTCTGAGTATACCAACTTTGTTCATTACATGAATTTTATGAGTATTATTCTTTATTTATTCACTGGAATTTTGCTTTTAAAATTCTTGTGTGTAGGCTAATTATACCTACAATTTTTTTCTTCACAATTCTCTTTTAATTTCATGCGTGGAAGCTATGTATACCAACAAGTGATATCAAAGCCATATTTGTTGAGAATAAGATGTCTTTGTAGAGAAGAATTAGAAAAATAATCGAAGGGGCACATGTTAGGCAATGGAACTGGAGTTTGTGATCAAAGATTAGTTGGAGTTTTATGTGTAAAAATATTTTAGGTGCAAAGTTGGAGGTGGGGAAGTTCAATGAGAAGAATATATTTGAATTGTGGAAGCTCAAAATGTAGGACTTGTTGGTGCAACAAGGATTGCATAAGGCTATGCATAGCAAGGGAAAGAAACTAGTGGGTATGCCTAATGAAATTGGGAAGATTTGGATGTGAGAAGTCTCAACACCATTCAATTGTGTTTGAGAAGTGATGCCTTTTTCAATATTATTAGAGAGGAAACAACATTAGGCCTCCAGAGAAGAATGGAGAGCCTATATATGATGAAATCTCTGACAAAATCAAATCTACTTGAAGTGGGAACTGTATAGGCCAAGAATGAAAGAATGTACAAATTTGTTGTTGTTTTGAATGCATTTAATACTCTTATACACCAATTATCTAGCATGGATGTAAAAAGTAATGACAAAGATAATAAAATGATGTTATAGTTTTCATTTCCTGAATCTTGGACCATTTAGTTACTTCCAATATTTTTAGCACAATTAATTCTCTTGAATATGACTCTATTATGGGAGAATTGATTTCTAAGGAGGTGCATAGTAAATCGAGTATAGAAACTTCCACACTTGAAGCACTGGTGGCTAGAGGTTGGTCCAAAGAAAGAGGGGGTGAAGTATCGATTTACATCAAGATCTAGGTCAAAATACAATAAAGGTAAACTAAGATATGGTACTGTGGTAAAATAGGGCATCTCCAGGATGATTGTTGGAAGTGATCAGAATCCAAGTAAGACCCAAAAAAGAAAAGAAATCTGGTTGAATCAAGTTCAAGTACGGTTGATGAACTTTTATCTATTTTTAATGTTTCCCAATATCATGAAGAATTGTCATTAGAATATGGTGCTTCACATAATGTGTGTCCACATAGGAGTTGATTTTTTTTCTTATCAAACAACTGATGGTGATACTGTTATGATTTATTCTTGTAGTTGCCTTTATTTATTCTCTTATTCCTTCTATTCTAGTTATGGAAAAATTTCCATATTCACTTTTAGCTCCATCATACTTGGGCACTGCAAGTAACTTCTTATGAAATGCTAATTCAGCCTCATAATCAAATTAAACATTCATTGTCGCTTCATGCATATCTTCAACAAATTCCACCACTAGATTCTCCTCACATTTTTCTATTGCTACAAAGGAAATTTCAATTTCATCACCCACATATGTATCTATATAGTAGGCTTCACTTTCTTCACCATGCTCATGCTTTACATCTCATATAAAGTCGCCTTTTTATTTTGCAAATTCATGAACAAATTTCATTGTATTGTTTAGGACAACTGTACACTCTATGTCTTATGTATCTTCTTCTACTTTAGAAAGGTCTTCTACAGTGTCTCCTACTATTTTTGTAATGTCAAAATCTTATAGTTCTTCTGTTGCAACAACCACTTCATCAACTATGATGCTCTGGGGCCCAGGTTAATGTTGATTGGTGTTTCTTCCTCTTTCACTATATGTCAACTCTAGAATATCTAAAGCTTCTTTGGACTTAATCACCGCTACAAGTTTAGTAAGTAGGTCATCCTCCAAACCTGATTAAATGAAAAACAATGTTATTGCATAATCCCTCTTATCTTATCTCTCTTTTTAATTTTTTTTTTATACCACAATTAAAAACTACTTAAAAAATATCTTACAACAAACTCCATAATTAACAAAATTACGAAGAATATTATGTGAATTCATCCAATGTTTCAAAGTGTGAAATTTTGTAAATGTGGATGAATTTAATGAATTTAATAACTAAAAAAACCCTTTGTAGAATATGATATTTACCAATATTTATGATCTTGAACTTTGAAATACATTCAAAATCTTATTTCAGTCAATGTTTTTTTTTGGAAGTTTGCTACTACTGGCCAACTTTACTCTAGAAAATGCAGCTCTCTTCAACAAATAGGGAAAGGAGCGGCTCACAGGTTTGCAAACCCACAATTTGCATCCTCCTCACATTCACTTATGAATTCTATGCAGTGTAAAGATATCCTCTAGCAAGATCTTAGAATCTAATAATAGCTACACTATTTTCAAGTCTCACATACATGCCTAACTCTTTCTTAAATTTAAACTTTACACATTTACATGTAAATGGAAAAAAATTGAGAGAAATATAGTAGTAATTATATTTAAAAGTTCAAATCATTAAGTGACAAGAAATCAACTTTGTTTTCACATACTATTGACATCACCATCTTATGGATTTGAAGAATCTAGATGCTATTTTGAATGTTAGTCCATTATTAATTTTATGAGTATATATTTAGAAAATATATACATGCCAAGATCTGTAGATACTAGTAGGTCATGCCAAAGAAACACTACATACATTAATAGGGATAATTAAACTTCCTTAATTTCAATTCATGAATGCACCACAATTGTTACTTCTGCCTTTCTTCTTTAGACAAATGAGGAGCAACCCCAAGTGAGCTCCTTTAATAAGAGTCATGGGTGTCGATGTCTTTCTCGAAGGAGGAGAACTATCATCATGGCAGATACCATTATGCTTCGTCTTTTTAAGAATCTCCAAGCTAGTTCGAGATTATTACCACATGAGCTCTTGTTAAAAAAAGTGAAATATCCATTATCATCCACATGTAATTGCAACAAGAAACCATCATATTAGCAAAATAAGTTTAAAAATTATAGCAATCCCAGATTATGGAAAGAAAAAATATATAAAAATATAACAAGAAAAATTAGGATTCTACATAAAATTCCTGAAACATTACTCTAACCTTAAAGACACAAGTTTCCTAACGACCAAAGCCTACAATAAGGGCCTGATCCTCACAAATCATGAGTACAAGTATTCAAATCTCTTTGCAATATGTTAATGCAAATCATACATATAAACCTTTATATGTTAATGCAAATCATACATGTAAACCTTTATAAATTACATGTAAACCTTATTCCTAGCATCCATCAAACTAAAATTTTAATTTAAGTTTCTCAGAAATCAATGTAAATTTGACTTGGTGAAAGATTCAAGGTTGTTAGGTTAACAATGGTGGTTTAAGACACTTGGTATTGGTGGCTCGTGATATCAAGTTCGTGGTATTACATGTTGTAAACCCTTTAAAGGGCTTTAATATTCTCCATTGTAATGTGTCAGAGTGGAGTAGAAGCTTCACTTGGTTGGGGATGGGGTGTTGTCTATCATGGCCGTGGTTAAGTCAAGGAATAACTAATTTTAAGGCATAAGAAAATAATAGATTTATTATTGGTGGTTTTTCCCCAATTTGGGGTTTCTAGAGAAAATTATGTGTGTTGTTGCTATATGTGTAATACATTTTTGTTGGTTTCTTTTTGCATCAATTTAATTATTACTAGTCGCAGAAGGAGCCAAACAAAGGTTGAAAAGGAGAAGCTACTACTTGGTGAATATTTAACTTTAGTGTTTGGTCGAGACACGAAGGAGTTGAGTGTAATGTATGGATGACCCCCTCAGAGGTGACATGAGATCATTGGTTCAACATGCAAATGTAGAGGTAAAGGCCAAATCCACTATAGATAGAAATCAAATCAAGATGTTGGTTGCAATGAAGCATCATGAGGAGAGCACTTGGTCCGAGAAGGTGTGAGAAAGTGAGATAATGACAACATAATTTCCTTGACAACAATAACTTTTAAAAAGAAAAAATACTTTGGTCCGAGAAGGTGTGAGAAAGTGAGATAATGACAACATAATTTCCTTGACAACAATAACTTTTAAAAAGAAAAAATACTTTAGATATGGAAATTCTGAAACTACATGTAAAGAGGCATAAGACTCTAAGAAGTGGTTAGGCATCTGTAACCCTATTGGTAAAGTTTGATATAGAGATAGGTCATAGTGGGAATAGTACATGGGTTTTTCAAATTAGATCCAAAGAATTTCCCCAATCAAGTTCAATGGGGCATTATTAGGTAAGTTTGACCTAGTGAAAGAGTCCAACACATGGTATTGGTGACCTGTGGTATTACATGTTTACACAAGGTATTACATGTTGTAAAGTCTTAAAAATCTTGGGGATTATCCATTGTAATGTGCAAGGCTCATGCATTGAGGCTAGGGTGTTGATTAACTTGGTTAGGTTTAATTCAAAACACGATTGCTTTTAAACCATAGGAAAACAAGTGTTGTAGGGCAACACATTCCTTGCCACTTAAGTAGATGTTATGTTTTTATAAAAAATTCAAATTGATATATGAAGTGGAAAAGTTAATTCCCTACTAAGGGATAAGGACTTGCATACATTTTTGGTCAGTAGTAACCACTACTAAGTTTACACATTTACAAATTTACTCCTACATGTTTTTTTTTGTTAGTAAAAAAATAGTCATTATACTATCAAAAAGTCAACATATATAAAATACATCTCCACAAACTTAGAATTTGGTTTAATCCTAGCTTTAAGGAACAAGTAGTTTGTAGGAATACCATGAAAACCAATGTCATTGGTTATTGCTGGTTGGCTTACAGTTCAATGCTTACAAAGCACAAAACAGGCAAAAATACATATCATAGGAATCCAAATTATGGAGGTGGATTTGGAGGAAAGGCTGGAGGAGCAACAAAGAGAGAAACACGTTCATGCATGTGCAAGTTTATGTGTGCCACCATCACTTCCAGGGAGCGGAGGTGGTCATTTTTTCACCTGTGGTGACAACGTAGACTTTCCACTGAGTCGAGGATCTTGTTTTGCATGTGTCTAAGATAATTGATATAAGCTACCAATTCATTTCTATCTTCATACCTATGCTCCCTTAGAGTATCAATATTGAGATGAATGTTGGTCAATTGAGCAACAATAGACTCCAAGGAGGCTGGGGCCTCTACTTGACTCGGGGAGCAGGCTGATGACAGAGCCACACCCTCTCCTGAATGGTGGTAATTGCTAGTAGTTTTAGTATTGGAGGTTGGCTCCTCTTCCTGTTTTTGCCCTGCCATGCATGAAGTCACCCCTCCCTAGCATGCACGTCCCCTCTGACGGGGCATTAGAATGCCGCTATAACCACTACCCACCCGTGAGAGGATGGTGTTCCACCTAAATGGAGAAAAGAACCAAAATAAATTGTTTGAACTTGCAAAAGTAGTAAACAAAATACGTTATTGAGACCTTTACCAACCCTGCACTTTCGAGACTAAGGAATCGTTCTAAATGCTATCCACCCTCTCACAAAGGAAACACCAATGGTATAAGAACATGAAGCTACAAAGAGAACCCATGAGTCTATTGGAGTCAGTCTTGCACAAAGCTCACCGACCGAAAAGACACCACCGACGAGATGGGTAGCAGAGTCCCCCCATCAAGATTTCCCCACGACCAAATTGAGAGAAAGAATAAGTGCCATGAGCTATCCCAATTCACCCAGAAAGGGCTGATTCCTTGGAGTTTCATGCTACTGCGATGCTGAGAGAGCCCCCGGATCCCATGGCCATTCCGACCGCTGGTGGTCTCCCTCCTCCAGGTTGCAAGCAATGTAAAGACCATGCTTGTCTGCCCCCAACCATAACTGCAACTAGACAACATTAACACCAGACAAAATATGCACCAAAAACTCCCTCCTCATTGCCCAAAGTCGTTGGATAACCTTCCAGGGATTCCCTACATTCATATAAAATATCGCGCCAAGATCCAATCTACTGGTGGGTACAATGTACGGTGGAGCTTCATAAATTTTTGTGTGGGGCATGTGGAGGCCCATTAAGCTCCGTGTGCCACCACACCACCATCTAGAGCCAATGTTCATCACCCTCATCGGGGAATTTACTCCTACATGTTAAAGCTTTGTAGAAAAGATAAACAATGGTAGGCAATAACTCTCGGTAGGTATATTTACATTCCATCTTGTCCTATTAAATTTTATTCAAATATTTGCTTAAATTATGGTGGAAAATAACTGACGGTAAATAGGTTATTTATGTGAGTATGAGCTATTTTCAAGGATTTTAATTTTAGGTGGTTTTCCTACGAAGCTTAAAAATAAAAAATCATTGCACAACTATTTAATAATCATGGCAAGAGGAGGATGATATCAATATGGGATGACCATGAGGGCCTGGAGATGAGAAGGTAAATATAAATATGAGAAAATGTAATCTGGTTAGCCCGATCTTAAGAGGAGCAAGCTAGGATCATTCTGATCAATAACACTAACCATATCCATGCTGCAATGTGACATAAGACATGAACTAATCTCCACCCTACTGTTTCCCATTATTGTATAAGAAGGTCGTGATATAGAAGTTAATGTCCTTGTGGCACCAAAATAGGAAAAAATATATTTAGGGTAAAACTTTGCCCTTTCTCTATTGTAAAATTTTGCCCTTGCTCTATGAAAAAGTGTGGGTACCAATTCACTGGGGACAACACTACTCTTTGCATATACATTACAACACAAGAAAATGAAAAGGGTTTTCCTTCAAATAAAGTTTATCTTCATATTGTCCATAGGAGCTTGTTGTGTTATATGCATACAAGGCAATATCAAACCCTAAATTATTATATCTTCTACGAGGCTAGCTAAAAATCTATTCAAAAACCTAAGTGACTATCAAAATTGTTCTGTACAACATGGTAGAATTATAAGATCTATAGTTGTTGTTGCAATATTCCAGATCTCTTGAAGTCACAACCACCATAAGATTGCAATTCACAAAGTACCTATATGCTTATAGAAAGCAAAATTGTGATAAAATGTTACTTGCTACTAAAAATATCAAACATATTACAAAACCAAAACAACCTTAAACCATATATAAAGGAATATAAAATTTTGAAACTTGCCATGATATAGAGAAAGATTGGCAAATTAAAACAACACAAGAAACATATAGAAGATTTTGTACATATATTTCATGATGAATGAAAGAACCCAAGATGTTTATAAGATTTTTTTCAGAAGAAAACTCAAAATTCCATAATGGCATACTCATATTAATACTTACTATCGATGAAGAATCTGATGTTTTGTAATGATAATGACAGTAGCTACAATTTAGTAGTTGGAAATAGAAGGAGAAAACCAAAAGCAAAATTTGCATCCAAACGGTTAGGGCAACCGTTTAGTTTCTCAAATTGTAAGGTGAGGTTTGACATAACTGCCTCAATGAGCCATGTGGTATATTTGGGGAAGCTTCGTTTGTTTCTCATGTTGTTTTAAATATATGAACAATTTTTATTTTTATTTTTATTTATTTATTTATTTATTATTATATCCTTAAAAATATTATATAAAATAAACAAAATTGTTTATATTCAAACATGTAAAACCTTCATCCTTTAATTTCCTAGTAAGGGATAAGAACTTGAATAAATTTTTTGTGGGTAGCGTTGAGAAATTTATGGCAGCTATATTAGGTGATTTCTCTTTCTTAATAACTGCTTGTGAAGTATTTTTACTTAGCTTAATTAGCTTCTTCTTTTACTTGATTATAATTAGTATTTGTATAATCAAGAAACTACCAAACAATAATGAGCAATTAGACAAGAGAACACAAGGCATAGGATATCATCGAGGGCCAAAACCTCTCCTCTTAAGAGGAAAACCCACAAGAACTCTTCTCTTCTTATAAAACTTCAAATGATGAATTCCAAGACCTATGATCTTTGACCAAGACCTCTATAAGACCAAGTCCAAAATCCTCCTTGAAGAACTTGCTTCTCACGGATTCAATCCAAGTCAAACTTGCCTTATGACCACAACAACTTCTCCTTGACCAAGATTTCAGACTTGCAAGTGAATGAAATTTTTAGCTTGCAATTTTGCGGCCCCTACTACAAAAACCTTGGGTGAAAAATTTGAGGGAATTATGGAGACTTTAGCATCTTTTATTCTTCTCTAAGGAAATCTTCTCTTCCTTCATTACTTGGCTTACAAAATTGTCTTCTTGTCACACAAAATTCGACGTCTTCTGAAAATCTTTCGTACTACAACAAAAGTGATGCCCTAGATCTCGCATGTGTGAGGAGATTCAACCCAAAGTAGATACAATTTATTTCTTCCTTTGGATCTCCTTCTCTTTGCTCTTCTTTATGTCTTCTTCTTGCTCTTTATCAAACTTATTGTGAGCTTCTTCGGTGTTCTTTGTAAATGAGGTTGAGTCATTTATATATAAGCTTCTTTTCACATCTTGTAGGGTGACTTGTAATTGTCCCTAGGCCGACTTGTCACTTGATAAGGCTGACTAGTTGCCTTCACATTGACAAGGTCTTGGAGGGTCTTTGACTCTATTTTTGACTCAACTGAATTTTTGTTTACAATATGTAACATGCCCAAAAGGGTTTTCCATACACAACAATAACTCAATTGACTTGCAGACTCAATGAAAATCCCTAGAAGCACTCAATGGGTGCTTGATCTATAAATAAATTTCCCTTGAGCATGAAACTCGTGCCTCAAGAATGACAATAATAAATTTATTTTCTTCTCTTTACATCATATACATAAAATACATAAAATACATAAAATACATAAAATCATGATTACATATGTCTTTATGAAGACTAAACCTAGTTACATATTTCAACAATCCCTCTTAACTAGGGAGGTATTCATAATTCATACAAGGTACTTGGGCATTCTCAAACTGAAGAATTCTCATAAGAAGAGTTAGATTGGTAAGCCATCTCATAAGCTACTTCCTTAGCTTATTCGAGAGCATCCCATCATACCAACCAACATTGTCACATAGAAAGGCCTCAACTAACAACTCTATCTCTCCATAAGATCATAGCACAATGATGGGTAGACCAATCACTGATAGACACCATCATCATTGTCTCTCAAGGCACATACCCCACCCGGGTGTTCACAAGGCATGTCCTTCTAGGACAATTCCTATCTTGTAATAACACATACTCAAGGAATTTCCTCTTCGACTACTCTAACCTATTAGATGATGTTATGTGGAATTTTGCATCTATGGATAAACACAATTTCCCTAGGTGGGTAGCTACACCTAGAACAACATATTTAAAGTGCTTAACCTTTTTCTATAGAAGATAAATAAGAGAAGGGACCTACTTGTTATCTTTCGCTTCCCTTTGTATCCTTTGTTTGGCTCCCATCGCTCCTTCTCGAACTTAATCCGCTCGACAAGTACCTGCAATCATAAACAAAGGACAAAAACCAATCGAAGAAAGAGATCTATCTACTATAAGCAAATGGAATCGAAATCATTTACACATATAATCATCATACATAAAGACAAGAATATGGGAAAAGGTGTAAACAACTTTATTAAGTAGAAGGAAGAATTACAACCATGAAGTACGATCCATTTCCACTCTTCTAGCTTGGGTTCCAACCAACATCACATCAAACTCACAACACTCTGGTAGCATAACAATACTTGCTTACTATCTCAAACCTCACACCAACAGTATCTCCTTACAAATTCTCAAAGTCCAGCTCTTGATCACTTAGATGAGTGCTCAATTTATAGGAAAATGATGGTGGTTTGGTCATAAATGAGGGTATTTAATGGCCTTCCAAACTTAGAGTTAGTTTCCATGGAGGAGGGGATGAGAGGATAGGAGGTTACTTAACTCATTCCCTATCCAATTTTGAGCTCATAGGAGAGGATAAGTGTGGGAATATTTTAGATGGCTCCAGAAGATAAGAATATTCCCAGAACCCTATGATGATTTCGTTCAATCTCGCCCAGTGCAGGTCAAAGTGGGCCTAAATGCTCTGGAAAGCATGTTGACATGGGCCTACTTGCACTGAAGCACGCTTACCGCTGACCAAGGCTGCGCTGGTCCCTTAAGGAGGCATTTCTCGAGGGCTTCATGCCAAGAAACTCTCAGGGAAGGAGGCATTCAAAGTGATGACTTATCCAGGGCATGTATCAACTGAATTAGGGTTTGATGAGCCCTAAAAATACTGATCTGAATGATGGGAGTGATGTGCCCAAATGGATTTGCAACAGCTACCCCCTAAAGCATGAAGTAGAAAATTTTTAATGTCGAGTGATATTCTTTACAATGTGATGAGGAGGTTCCTAAGTGGACGGTGACCTCCATCGATTACAATACATAATATCATGATATTTTGATTTTTTCTCATGAATCACTAAGGGAAGGCATACCCATGCTCAACATATAAACTTTCATTACAAGTACATAGTTAGTCGTCTACAGATATAGACCCATGATAGGATGACCATCAATGTACAACCATTATACAGATGATTTGGTACATTTCCTGAAATCGCAGCCCATATGTATGAAACTAGATCCGGGGTCTTCTATCTCATTCAATCGTTCGCTAAAGTACGAGTCTAACCATGTGAATATGTGATCTAAAGTCGAACATGGGAAGACACCATCTGATTACCAGCCAATGATGGAAGCCGTTAACAGACATGAGAGAAATCACCGATAATGATAATGATACTCAAGGTACTACAGTACATTCTGCATGGTGTGAATGGATGTTTTGATGTTGAACACCATACAAAGTATTTTGGTCGAAGGCCAATGATGTCAACCTATCGCCGGAAGCGAGAAACTTGCCATTGATGTATGCAAGCCTCAAGGTACTGGAAGGGTGTTTCTAAGTAAACTTCTTGGATAATGTGCTGATGTTGATAAGAAGCGACTCGTCGCAAGAGATCCTTGATGTATCCCACACCAACGACATGAATGAGTGTAATGATTTTGGAGACGGAATGTGACTGTCGACACAAGGTTCAGGAATGGCGGTCATGAAAATAAAGGTTTACGAGTATTGCAAAGGATGAATTTAAACTGAATGACTTATCTTGAACATGTCGACGACACTGAATGGATTGGCAACATTGATCCAAAAAAAGTAATGGATGGTATGATAGACCAAGGCATAATGACCATCAAGTAGATCACCCAACCCAAATAGTCACAGTGATGAAGTGAAAGTGTCATGTTCAAGAGCGACTTGCTGCCATAAAGTGGTTTACCCCTTTTCCCATTTTCCCCAATCATTGCTGACCAATACCTCTTTATTTTTTTCAAGCTTGAGGAGGATAACATATGCTTGTTGTATAATTCCACCCTTCGGGTGAATCCATTGCTATGTGATGTTTTAACGAGTCTAGCGAAAGTGAAACTCGGTATTGTCATGATGGACAAGTTTGTCACTATTTGATGTTTTAACGAGTTTAACGACAATGATAACTCGATCCTTTTCATGTTTAGAGAGTTTGAAAAGGGTCAAAAAGAAAACTCCACAAGTTCTTTTTCGTAAATTTTTCTCTCAAGTCCGAAAAATCATAAAACAATACAAGAGAGAACTTATTAACCATGTTCGATCAACGTGTTCCTTTTTTGTAAATAATCTATCTCAGTCCGGAAAAGGGTTAAACTTATACTAAGTAGATGTTATTTCCAATCCGTTAACGAGATGAAAAGGACAAGTGCTTGATAATATTTCATATTTCGAGAGTCTGAGAAGAGCTTAAAGAGGACTCAAAGGGGGTTCCTTTTTCGATGTTTAACAGAGATCAAAAAAGAGATAAAAGTATGCTCTGTGGTCAAAGTACAATTCATGATTGTGCACGTCAAATTCTATAAATCAGTTGTAAATCTGTTAAAAGTGACACCAAACGGATCAAACATACCTGTTTCATTGGTAAAATAGGTAAATACTAAAGTTTACTCATTTAATGATCATGAAATAAACATAAAAAGAAGAATTTACCATGTTATTTTCACCATTTGATATTTACCATTCAGTTTGTGCTCTGACCTTTTTTTTTACCTCGATCTTCAGTAGCTGATTGTGAGAGATTCGGTGGATCATTTCTTGTGCTGTCCAGACTAGGTAGGAGATCTATCCCTCCTCTTTATTTTCATGTCATTCTTTTACAGTTTCATGCAAGTTTTTAGGGTTTTTAGGGCCCTTGGGGTTAGAAAATTTCGCCCCAGGATCAACGTAGGCTTCCATGTTGAAAACTGCGCTGGGGAGCACCCAGATAGAAGGCAGTTGCACTACAATGCACTGTCTCCTTGCTTACGCTGTGCTGGGTGAGTTTCACAAACTTGTTTCATCTGTTTGGCCCAAAATTTCTCCAATTTTTTGCATGAAATGGATCCTAACTAAGCTTATGGTTTGAGTTCAAGCTTTGATCGGATTAGCATGTCTATTACTTGGTGAGAAAGAGAGCATGAAGAACAAGACATGGTTTCCCTAAATGATTCGGGTAGTTGAGGCCCTCAGAAATTGTGGGTTGCTCAAATACTTCAGGTTTTCCGGAATGAGGCAACAATCAGAACTATTGCAGTTCCTAGTTCATGCATGGGATCCAACGGATCATGCTTTTCACATAAGGTACAAAGTGTTCCCTATTATTTTCGATGATGTTTACTTTCTTACAGGGTTGTCGTGACATGGTGCCCCCATATCTCTTTCAGGTTCTTCCCGTGGAGGGAAATCAATGAGGGACTATGTTCGACAATTCGGCCAGGTACACAACCTAGCAAGGACGGAAAGATAATCATCAAAAATATTCGTGATTTGCCTTTGAGAACAATCCTTTTCACCATCACAAAGTTGGCAGGCAGTGTGACACTTCATCTGGTGAACAAATCATACATGCAATATGTACTTGAGTGTCTTGAGCCAACTTTATTCAACTAGTGTGGGGCAGTACTTTCTTCACTAAAAGAGCAACTAACAAAGGTAAAGAGCGGTAAGCCCAAGAATTTTAGCTATGGATCGCTCTTAATTGCTTTTACCTTAGAGATAATTCCATTGATGCAACCTCATCATGTAACACTGGGTGTAGCTGATCCTAGAGATCCATGGATGCAGAGGTGGGTCGAATTGATGGGTAGACATCCTGGTCAGTTATTGATTACATTTTCTATTGCATTCTTTAGTTGGCTTGATCGACAACACATTGTCATCGAGGAGCATCCATACACAAGGATGGATTTTCGTGGAGATCTAGAGTTGAGTTTACCAGTGGGCGCTCGATGGGGTGCTATAGGTAAATTGTTTTTTGACCAAATGTTTTATGATTTTTAAGTTTCTACATGTTTTTGTGTTTTGATGTTTCCAAGGCTAAAATAAAATCATTCTCATGCATGCAGATGTTGGTACTGTTCGACCTGTGAGACACCAACAGGAGGTAGGTGGATCAGTGCATAGAAATGTCGGGAGAGTAGTTCTCCAGGATTTGAATTTGGCCAAGACACTGGAAGAGTTATAGGATCATGTAGAGGCATTAACCCTCGGTATTCTGGATGTCCGGATCGAGGAGTTGCCTATGAGGCTGCAGTGCCACACTATTGGTGTTCCTAGCCATTGGATGTGGCTCTTGCACATAATAGCTCAGGCTGTGACCTGTTATCATGAGTATCACTGGGTCTACTTAGGATGATTTTTGCATGCATTTTGAATTTTTAGGTCAAATGACCAAACATATCTTGGACACAAATTTTGTAAAAACTTTAAAACATCTATCTATTTTTCTTTCAAAGTTTTTATATATGGTTATGTGCAATCCTATTCAACTAATGATGTGAATTGAAAATTTACTTTTACATGTGTCGCAAATGTCTGTTTAACACATAGTTCGCTAATATGTTGATATTGAATGTACTCAAAATGTCTTTCCAAAATACGAACTCTAAGGAACATACGAAGAATTGTTGGGTTTCAGATGTTATAAACGTTTGTTAGTTGCAGTACGACGAGTTGTGAGTCCAACCTAATGATGATTTGACGAATGTCAAGTGAAATGACATCGGAGAGAAGTTCGATCAACGCGCTATACTTAGTGATATTGTTCATAGAACAACTGATACAAATCCCTTGAAAACTCACTAACTCACCACTTGGAGCGAAAATGGCCCATGCTATAGAAGATAGGTTTCTGAGTACTATGACTAGCACCATTGGCATAACCAACAAATGATTCCAAAGATTCTGACATCTGCAACAAATGCAAAATGGATTACTTAACCACATAAAAACTCTAAAAGAAACACTAACATACACATGCAATTAAAGCATATATACAATGATTTTACCATGTGGTCGAAAAAGAAAGGTGCAACCGTCTCGCCACTGTTGTTTAATGTTGGCATCTCCTCAGCCCATTTTGTGAAATAGTCAATGACAACTATAATGTACCCATGCCCCCCGACTGAGGCGGGGTTACATGTCATGAAGTCAATGGCCCATTTGGCAAATGGTCCAACAACGTCGACAAGATGCAATGGTGTAGGTGGCAATCTAGATTTACAATCATATATCTGACATGCATGACAACTTCTGACGACAATAATGCAATCTTTGAATATGGAAGGCCATAAGTAACCAGCAAAAAGAATTCTCTGTGCTGTAGCATAACCAGAAAAGTGTCCACCACAAGCACTTGAATGGTAATCATTCAAAACTTTCTCGGCTTCCTCATGAGTGAGGCACCTTCGTAAAATCATATCGATACCACAACGGTAAAGAGTGTCGCCGACAATCAGATAATCTTTGGCTTGGTGTTGGATATGTCACTGTTGCGAGCGAGAGGTATCAAGCCAGAAAGTTTGGATCTGGAGATAAATCAATATATCTCCATACCACAGGTTAGATGACGAAATCAAGAACAAAGAATCATCCAGAATTGATGGTTCTGAAGTTGAATCAATGGTATTCGAGGGAGGGTCGCAAAGAAGCTCGATGAAGACAAGGGATTTCTTTGATTTGGATTTGATGAATTCCAAATCAAATTCCTACAAAATGACGATCCATTTTGAGTATTTCCCCCCCAGAAATTGACGTGACAAAATATATGTCATAGGGTTGCAATCCGAAATGACAATGGTCTTTTGAAGCAGGATATAGTGGCGAAATCTCTATACCGCTTGAACAATAGCCAGAGCTAAATTTTCAACGTACGAGTACTTAACTTCTCTATCCTTGAGATTGCAGCTCAAATAATATATCGGACGTTTAATCCCATCTTCCTCTTAGACTAAAACCATTCCAATGGTTGTATCTGCAGCAGCAAGATACATGAAGTAGTGGTTTTGATAATTCGGGGAATACATTAATGATGCTCTAATCAAGGTATCTTTAAGAGAATCAAAGGAAGCTTGCGCTACCTGATCCCAATGGAAGGGTATCCCATTTTTCAAAAAACGAGTAAATCCTTTAGCCATTGAAGCATAATTGGGAATGAACCTCCTTAGAAAGTTAGCCTTCCCTTGGAGTCTCTGTAATTGAAGTAGATTTAAAGGTCGAGGAAAGTTAAGAATTGCTTGAACCTTAAGTGGGATGAGTCAAATTCCTTCCTTAGACACTACGAACCCAAGAAAATGTCCAGAACCAACAAAAAACACACATTTGTGTGGATTGAGTCGTATTTTGTAGTGTCAGCACCGTAAAAATATAGCTCTCAAATGCTGCGGGTGATCAGTCTGCTTTCATGAATGAGTAGGTAAATCGTCAAGGTATGGTTGAACAATATATTTGATGTCATGGAAAGCATAATTCATAGCCCTCTGCAAAGTTTCCCCTGTATTCTTCAACCCAAAAGGGAGTTTCCTGTAAGCGAATGTGCCCCATGGACAAATAAAAGTAGTTTTAGATTGGTCCTCTGGGCAGATATTGATCTGATTATAGCCAAAAAAACAATCCATGAATGAGAATATTTCATATCCGACACATTCATCAATAATCTGGTCGATAAAGGGAGTGGGATAATTGTCTTTTGGACAAGCCTGATTAACATCCCTATAATCAACGCACACTCGTATTGTCCCTTGTTTCTTCATGACAGGAACAATATTAAAAACCCAATCAGTGAGAGGAACAGGGTAAACGAAACCAACATGCAATTTTTTTTCTACTTTTGTCTTAATGGAAGCAACCTTCTTTGGATGAACATGATGGAGGTGCTATTGCACTGGTTTGACATCAAGATACATTTTGATTTCATGTTGAACTATACTAGAGTCAGTTCCTGGTATCTCCTCATATGACCATGCAAATATATCTCAGAATTCACGTAAGAGAGCACGATAAATATCAAGTTGTGATGGAGAAGAAGATTTACCAACATGAATGTTTTCTACAATGTTAGGTTTTGTCGAAATATTGATAGAAATTGTTTCTTCGATATTTGATAGGTTTCACTCAGAATCTACTGTATCTATGAAAACATAATTCGAATGGAAATAAAAAATTGAAGGGTGAGTTCATTTGAAAAATATTCTATGTGATTTGGAAGATGGGAACGATGATGATAATCTTCCCATGGTTCTTCTTCTGCCATCATTGATTGGATGATTACTTCATCAGTAGAAAATATACGTGAAAAAGGATCGGAGGAAGTGAAGATGGATTTGGGTTCGCCGCACAAGCCAAAAATATTGATTGCTATGCAAGCTCAATAGGGCTTAGCGACATGATTTCATTATTACTATCAACTTCAGAACTATTGGTAATCTTCCTTAAGTTAGATGAAGTGGAAGATATCATATTGCAAGTCTCAACTTTTGCCACTTCCGCCAAGTTTGATGGTGATGGTAGTGAAAAAGTACCCATTAGGGAAGCATCCTTGAAGAGACCTACACCAATGCTTTGAAGAGATAGCGGGGGTCTGTGTACTAACGAAATGCTTCTAGTAGCTTGTGAAATAGAGGAAAAGAAGGTGAGTTGGTCGATAACTATGATTCCACCCTTATGAGGGAATGCAATCGTACGAAAGTATTTTGAAACCACAACAACCATAACATAAACCCACGGTCTTCCTAGAAAAATGTTGTAGGCAAAGGGTCCGTCAACAACATCAACTTCAATAGTTACTGTTTTGCCTCCTACCTCTATTTGTAAATTACTCAATATTCCACAAGGCATATATGTGCGACCATCAAAATATTTTAATGTTGTTGGTGAACGTGACAAAGGTGGTGAACCAAGTGTTTTCTAGCAATTCATAGACATAATACAAGTAGATGCCCCCTCGTCAATAATGGTTCGGTGAATAAGTTTATTCAAGGCATTTACTTGAATCAGGAATGCTAATTATGCTGGTAACTGTGGCATATAACCCGCATGGTTGAAAACCACAAGATTTGATTCAATTGGATTGGTTCCACCAATTGGTGACAACAAAGCCTGCTTTTGGGAGGGACAATTTTGAAGCACCTCGAGCATCGACATAACAAAAGGTGACTGAGCCAAATCTTCTACTATGTTATAATTCTGTGCAGCGCGAGCTCAAGGGTTAAATGTCGATTTATGTACAACTCACTTAGGTGGTTTTATTGTTAACTCAGGTGCAATAGGTGGTGGAATAGGATCAGACGAAGTCGAGGTCGAAGAATTAGGTTGATCAAACTAGTTATTTGACAATGATGGTTGATTTTCATAATCTTTACTTCGTGTTAACACCAAAACTTCAATTTTAGGCTTAGAGGCGGATAACATAAGCACTTGGGAAGTGGAAGCATGGTCTGTAGCAACCATATTTGTCTCCGGTTTTGGAAAAGGATCAGTCAATACCACGGATGTATTAGAAGTCTTCAGAAGCTTTGAAACTTTGGAGTGGCGAGGAAAATCTCGCGTAAAATGCTCATCGTTACAGATCAAACATGGGTAACGAGGTTTCCTAGCCGAAGGAGAGGAATCAGATGATTTATCTTGAGGGAAATTATTTTGTTTCTTCTTGTTTTTCCCCTTCTTCTTGCCTCCTGGTTACTTTTCATTGTTTCCCTTGTCAGATGACACGACATTGATTTCAGAAGTAAGAGTGGTATCAGGTGCATTTGTAGTTTGATTGGAGATGGAAAGTGTTTGACCAGATGGTCTACCTGCCATTTGTGTGCTCGAAGAACCAATCACACCATCACCGACATGAGAGGTCTTACTTGATGGTGGTGGAGGAATACTGAAAGCTGGTTGGGGTGCATTCAGGATCTTGTCATAGAGCATGCAAGGTCGTGTATAAATCAAGTCCAAATATTGGGCACGAGAAATTGCTTGATCTT
Source organism: Pinus taeda (assembly GCA_000404065.3). Lineage (NCBI taxonomy): Eukaryota > Viridiplantae > Streptophyta > Pinopsida > Pinales > Pinaceae > Pinus > Pinus taeda. The sequence continues at coordinate 28,186 of APFE031692287.1, read as the reverse complement.
CAATGATAACTCCACCTTTTGCCACATCCTCAGTGATAGATGGCAGCAAGGATTTTATAAACCACTCAACCAAAAGATGATCAGGAACACAAGTTTTAACCATTCAATGATGACGATGCCACTCATGAATATGATTAGATATATGAGTAGCAGTAGTCTGTTTAAAGTTGGTCCAGTTTCATATCGTATGGGTGACTGGAAGTGGGTTAAAAATGTGGTAGCTAAGGTAGTGAAGTTATCAAAAGAAGCTCATGGTAACTCAATGTACCACTTCGTAGCTGGACCAGTAAGCGTTCTCTGGAAAAGATGTAGTCTAATTGAATCATCATTTAAGGAGTTTGATGAACACCATAAATGAAAAGTCATGACATTGTTGGATGGGTCTTCTCTATGGTTTCCATTGAATTTTGGAATATCGGAAGGTAATTTATGAGGAATCACTGGCCACCAAGGTGCATAAAGAATTGGGTCATTGGTGAGTCAATTTAGATCTGGTAATTCAAGTGTCAGAATGAAAGGCAACAGTCTATTGAGGCCAAGTTGAGCATATCCAGGGTAAGATGGGATTGCCTGGGCAATAGGCCTTTGCATACCAGCATAAGACATCTGCTGCTGGTAACGCTGATAAGGGTTAGTTTGTTGAGAAAATGCAGTGTAAGGTTGTTGTTGAGCACCAGGATACATTTGCAGTTGTCCAAACCCAGGATAGGCTTGCTGACCAGGACCTAGATAAAATTGTTGCTGGCCAAACCCAACATAGACTTGTTGACCAAGTTCAGGTTGAGGTTGGTATTGCTGGAATTGCTACTGTTGATATTGGGGCTGCCAAGGCTATTGAAGTAACTGTTGTTGTTGTTGATTTAACGGTTTTTGCCTACCAATGTAGCTTGACCAGGTTGTGAATACATTAAACCAGTGTAAGTCTGAGTCATTCCAGTAAAAGATAAACTAGCCCGAGGTTGTTGGACTTCAGGCACAAGTGGTTGTTGTAAAACTGCCTGAGAAGGCTAAATTTGTAAACTTGAAACTTGGAGGTTTAAGGTTGAAGGGCTAGCTTGCATAGGTTGAGATACAACAATTTGAGCTTGTGACTATGGTAAAGTTGTAACAACAGGCGTTGTAAGTTTGGATGAGACAGGTTGCATAGGTTGCGATGGATACACAAGCTTAGGTTGAACGGGCATTGTTGGCTGCCACTGACAGACAGTCATTCTAGGCTCACCTAAAGACGACGACATACCGACATATGGTTGCCCCCTAGAAAATGGAGGATAAGGAGAATGTGCATATTGTTCTCCGTATGGGGGTAGTCCAGTGTAAAGCGAATACATAGGATGGTAACCAGATGAACCAACTTGATATGAACTTGATGGGTCCAGCTCTTCGATATCTATTAATGAAGAACCAGATAAAATTCCAGTAAATGACATTGGTGAAGACCAAGGGCTAGAAGCAACACCTGAGTGGGTTCCCGATAAAGATTGGTAACCCGATGGTACGGACGGAACACCATACAAGTGCGACTCAGGTGTCAAAGTAAACATTGAAGAGGTTGAGACAGAAGATTCTGCTGTAGCCGTAGTAGATGGTACGGTCTGGGATGTTGAATCTACCATAGTCAAATGCCCAAGTAAATTTCCTAATGAGTCAATAGGTGTCTGAAAGTAATCAAGATCAAAAGGAGTAGTAAAATGAGGAGCATAATGATACAGATACAATCCAGTTCCAAAATGGAATGGAGTTCTAGGTGATTCTGCCTCAAGTTCCTCTTCTATCGAAACTAAACTAGGTGGAAGAATTTCATTGTCTGGTCCATAATAGATTTATGGTATTGGTTGCTGAGGTAAAGAGAAAGTCTCGATAGTTACAAATGTCTGAGGATGTACCAGTCAATCTTCTTCTGGTAAGGTAACGACCTCTGATTGTTCAACCTCAAGATCCAAATGTTATGGTAAAACAACAAGTTCAGGTTGGGCTTCTTGAACAACTTCTGGTTTAGAAGTAACTTCTGATTGAGCAGTGATAGGTTCAGGATTAACTTCTGGTTAAACAAATTCAGGTTCAGAAGTAATTTCTTGTTGAACAACTTCAGGTTGAGAATCAACTTGTCGTTGAACAACTTGGGTTACAGTTTCACTAGATTTAGTTCTAGTTTCCTCAGGTAATTGTGGAGATTCCACTTCAGTAACATATGTACCAGTAAATGTAGGAGTAACTAGGGTCACAGCACTTACCGGTATAGGTGTTTCTGGTAATTCAGATGAAGAACCAGAAGCTTGTGAAGTACTGGATCCAGTCAAATGAGATTGCTTTGACCAGATGGGTGTAGCTTCGGGTGGTAAAGGTGGTTTACTCGCTGCTCTCCACGAGTGACAGGGTAAGGGTTGATTTTGATACACGATTGTTGATTGATTTTATTACAAAAATAAATAAACAAAAAGGGGTAAGCTAGGCAAAAATGTTTACCAAGCAACTTTGAACTGCAGAATACCTCCCGACGAACTGAGAAGTATGGGCAGGCAATCTCCTCAAATGCTGTGTTCAGTGTATCAGAGTGTACAAGGAGGCCGAATCGGTTACCTAAGGATGGATAACAACCTAGTGCTGTCCTCCCATATATACCCGAAAGTATGTGGAGGCCCAATTCGTATTAGCGCTGTCTAATGCAAAACCGCACAGTGAGAGCATTCCTTTATACTTTACGTACTGTAACAATGCCCTATATACCCAAAGGTACGTGGATGAGCTATGATATACTCACGTACGTGGAATGAGGTATCACACTTGGAATGTATCACAGACAAGTTAGCGACAACTGCTATGTTTTATGACGCGAAACACGTCTCTAGCCTAGAACCTCTAAATGTTTTGCGTCAGGTGACAATGCTCCATTATGTTAATTGATGTTAATTTTAAGCTGATATTGATTGAGAGTTTGCCTTTCAAGGTTCACCATGTGATGTATTTGAAATTCCTAGAATGCAACTAATATGATAAACATTCTTTCCATTCAATTTTAACAATGAAAACCTTAGCTAGTAGGGATAGAGCGATCAGATTCTTGTAATCAAAGAACAAGGAACACATCTAATGCAATTTCCCTAAACTATTCCTATGAGAACACACAAACTCTTTTAATGCACAATGCAAGTTTTTCTTTTCAATTCCCTTAATGTTGTGATGAACAAAAGGAAACTAATGCACATACGATCAATCAATCTTTTTGAAAGAATGAAGACTTTACGACAGTTCCGTTTCGAAAGAAATGAAGACTTTTATGACACTTTCTTTTGAACAAAGATTAATTGACTAAAACTAACTTTGACAAAGACTTGATAGTGATAAAGAAATCATTTAAGAAACACAAACAATCAAGGCCAAAGTAGGGTTGGGAGAGGAAACACAAATTGATTTCAGAGAGACAAGCATCATTGATCTTTCAGCAATAAAAAACAGAAGGAAACTTGGGAAAAATCAAGTCAAAGGAGGGATTTTTTGACCTAAGAAGGATCAACGCAACCTTGAATGGGAGACAGTGCACTTCAGAGCACTGTCCTCAAGCTAGGGGTGCTCTACAGCGCTCTGTCTCTTGGCCAGACCTGCATTGGTGTCAGAGAGGCCATCCTAGGGGCTTGCAAGCACAATTTTTACCAAAAAACACTTCAAAAAGGGTTGAAACAAGATAAATTGAAGCAAGTAAAGTCTACTAGGGTGTACTAGGATGAAGGTAAACTACCCGGAATGATGATCGTTCCCCAATGGAGTTGCCAATTTGTTATGTGGAATTTGCATCTACAGATAAACACAATTTCCCTAGGTGGGTAGCTACACCTAGAACAACAGATTTAAAGTGCTTAACCTTTTTCTATAGAAGATAAATAAGACAAGGGACCTACTTGTTATCTTTTGATTTCCCTTTGTCTCTTTTTTTTGGCTCCTATCGCTCCTTCTCGAACTTAATCCGCTCGACAAGTACCTGCAATCATAAACATAGGATAAAAACCAACCAAAGCAAGAGATCTATCTACTATAAGCAAATGGAATTGAAAGCATTTACACATATAATCATCATACATAAAGATAAGAATATGGGAAAAGGTGTAAAAAACTTTATTAAGTAGAAGGAAGAATTACAACCATGAAGTCCGATCCATTACCACTCTTCCAACTTGGGTTCTGACCAACATCACATCAAAAGCACAACACTCTGACAGCATAACAATACTTGCTTACAATCTCAAACCTCACACCAACAATATTCCCTAACAAATTCTCAAAGTCCAGCCCCTAATCACTTAGATGAGTGCTCAATTTATAGGAAAATGATGGTGATTTGGTCATAAATAAGGGTATTGAATGGCCTTCCAAACTTAGAGTTAGTTTCCATGGAGGAAGGGATGAGAGGATAGGATGTTACTTAACTCATTCCCTATCCAATTTCGAGCTCATAAGAGATGATAAGTGTGGGAATATTCTAGATGGCTCCAGAAGATAAGAATATTCCCAGAACCCTATGATGATTTTGCTCAATCTCGCCCAGCACAGGTCAAAGTGGGCCTAAGTGCTCTGGAAATCACCCTGACATGGGCCTACTTGCACTAAAGCGCACTTACCCTTGACCAAGGCTGCGTTGGTCCCTCAAGGAGTCATTTCTTGAGGGCTTCATGCCAAGAAACCCTCAGGGAAGGAGGCATTCAAAGTGATGACTTGTCTAGCGCATGTAGCAACTAAATTAAGGTTTGATGAGCCCTAAAAGTACTGATCTGAATGATGGGACTGATATGCCCAAATGGATCTGTAATAGATGCCCTACGACATCCTCAAAGAGTATCAGAACCAATCTCAAATGCTTACCCAATCCTCCATTCTTTCTTTAGAACATGAAGACAAGAATGATGTATTTATCTCTCCTAAGCTAGGGAGGATATATTCATTCCCGTAAAAGGAATATACTTAAGCTCCCTCTTATACAGGGACTTGTCCAAGCTCCCTCTTAATTAGGGACTTGTCCAAACTCCCTCTTAACTAGGGACTTGTTTCCAAGCTCCCTCTTAACTTGGGACTTGTTTCCAACAATAACTCTCTACTCTGTGGTGGCAATTATGGTACTATCATCTGCTTGTAGGGATCCTCCTTTCTATGTCATGAGATTCATATTATTCATCATGGAGCCTTCATTTTCTAGTTTTTCTTTGTAGGGCATCGACCATCCATCACTTTCTTTCAACGAATCATAGGGTTGAACCAATAGTCATGTTAGCCTTCTTTTCATTGGAAAGTGTACTTCTGGTCCACATCTGGTTTTCATTCATATAGATACCTCTTCCAAGTCATGTTTCTCTTAGATCTTCCATCCATTCCCATGAGTACGAGTTGTAGGTGACATGTACAACTCTCTTTCGGTATGCCTGTTTCAATCCAACTAGATGTTGTTCAAAAATCAAAATGAAAATCATATCAAAGTTACCTTTTATAATGGCCTTTCATGAGGACATCTCCTTCTTGCAACACCAACATCTTGCAAATTCATAAATACATCTCCAAGAAATTCAATGTCAAGAGTTTCCTTTCGTTACAGACTTTATCAAAGTGTTCATACCTTCTCCTTGGAGATGTCCTAACCAATTATTTTAGCCATCATATGTTGATGATCTTATGTGACTATAGTTGCATCTTTTACAGATTCTTCTTCATTTCTTCACACATTTCTTCCCAAGAAGTTCTATACATAGTTCCTTCATCTTGTCAACTACCTCATATTCCATATGAGGTCATATTATGTTGATTTCATATGGTCAATATGTGATCTAGTTCAAGACATATGCCTTCATGCATCTTTCCAAAGGAGGAGATCCTTCTTCTTCTATCATGCTTATAAGGTAGAGCATTTACCCATGCTATATGCAACTATATGATGACGCGACTTAATCTATTAAGTATATACATACCCCTTTTCTTCTTTTGGTCATTTATACTTCCTTTCCTTGATTGAAAGTACTTCAACCACCTTGACATGATGCACTTCTTTTTCATCATACCATCATCTTTCTAAACCATAGATCCCACACAAGATGGAATGATCAATGATACACTTGCTTTTTCCAAGTATAAGTGAACCTTCTAATGAAGATTCCAACGAAGAATCTTGATTATCCTCATCTTCTAAATGCTCCTCCCTAATGATGATGATGTATTATGAATTATTTCTATCTTATATCATGCAAGATGACTTTATTCTAACCATATATACTACTTATGCTTTCAATGAGGTTACCATGAGCCACTTCCTTTTTATGATGACTGCTACAACCATGTAGACTTCTACTTCAACTACCCTTTCAAGCTTCTATAATTATGTCATAAGCTCTTGCTTCAATTGCATGCTTCTAATATGATGCATCCTATCATACTTACAATGCTTCCTACCATATAGCTATCTTTTACAAAACTGAAAAGAACTAAATGATGGAGATTATCTCAATCACAATAGAGATGTTTCACTTCCTCCTTCTTTGATTTCTTTTTCTCAGGTTCTTCCACTTCTTCGATGACATGGGATTCATTTATTTCTTTCCTTTTATTGTTTTCCTTGTTGAGTTTCAGACAATCTCTCTTGAAATTCCCATAGTCTTGACATCCATAACATCTTTGACATATCGAATTTATTTATTTATTTATATTTTTCCTCTAAGGACCAAACTTTCCAAAATTTCATTTTCTCCTAGCCATGGTAGAAAATGCTTGAACTTGTTCATTTGATCCCACAACACTTTTTTCCCTCAACCTGGTTTCTTCAATCTTACATAATGACCAAATTTCACAATATGGGGTATATTCCTTCTTTTCATAGATGCTTGATACAAATTTGATCCATTCCTTCGATAGTGCATTGAGCACAAAGGTGGTCATTTCTTTATCGAACATTATTGAACTCTTGTAGTTGGTATCTTATTTATGATACCCTTATAAAATATGGGGCTATTCCTTCTTCTTTTGATATCTTCATCTTGTATAGCTTGGTTCTTAAATATATGATTTCTCCAACAACGCTTGTGGAGAATAATTCTACTAGATTATCATAAATTTCTTTTTATGTATCCAACTTTGCCACATAAGGTATGAGGGGATCCTTGATGGATTCTATAAGCGTCCTTTGAGCCCTTATTTCCCCTTTCATCTACTTTGATAATGTTTGAGTTTTCTCTTCATATGGTTTAGAGACTTTACCCTTGACATCACCAATAACTTCATTTTCTATGAGGATCAAGTCTGTACTCTTCTTCCATGAAAGGAAGTTTGATGACCCAACCAATTTGTTGCTTTCCTTGAAATTGGAAGTCATCTAGATATATTCATACATATATATAAAGATACTTGTCAAGTGAAGATACTCTTAGATGATGAAATCTTCAACTTGATGCCTTTCTTGATTTTATTGATAATAGAGGATGTTTTCTTTATGAAGATGTCTTCCTTCAAGTATGCTTTGAAAATTAATCCTTTCTTCAATGAGAGGGAGATCAACTTGACGTCTTTAATGATGACGACAATGCTTCTTCTTGCTTCCTTGGACGATAATGAAGAATGTGTAGGGTTACTAGCATGCTTCAAATGTAGAGTTTTTCTTTGATTGAGTGGAATTGAGTGGATGTAGGGTCCTTCTTGAAAGTAGATTCTTTAAGGTTTTCTCCTTGATATTGCTTCTAGATTGTATGAGCCTTGATGAGATGGGTAATCGTTCTTGATGTTTCTTAAATCCTTTCTCCAAGATGATGTGTAGATTAGTTCATATTGATGCTTTGATGTCCTCTTTGATGTCTTTGGATTTCTTGATACTCCTTTTGATGATCCTTCTTCAAGTTTCCTTTCATTGTCTTGCCACCTTACCGTTGATACCATGTTGAGAAATCTATGGCAACTATATTAGGTGATTTATCTTTCTTGATAACTGATTGTGAAGTATTTTTAATTAACTTAATTATCTTCTTCTTTTACTTGATTATAATTAGTGTTCATATCATCAAACAACTACGAAACAATAATGAATAACGGGACAAGAGGACACAAGATATAGGCTATGAGCTAGGGCCAAAATGTCTCCTCTTGAGAGAAAAACCATAATAATCCTTCTCTTCTTATAGAACTTCAAATGATGAATTCCCATACCTATGACCCTTGACCAAGACCCCTCCAAGACCATGTCAAAACTCCTTCATGAATAACTTGCTTCTCATGGAGTCAATCCAAGTCAAACTTGCCTTATGACCACAACAATTTTTCCTTGACCAAGATTTCAAACCTGTAATTGAATTCAATTTTCGGCTTGCAATTTTTTGGTTCCTATTGCAGAAACCCTAGGTAACACATGTGAGGGAATTATGGAGACTTTGATTCTTTTCTTTTTCGCTAGGGCAACCTTCTCTTCCTTCATTACTCGACTTGCAAAATTGTCTTCTTGTCACACAAAATTCGGTTTCTTCTGCAACTCGTTCGTGCTACAACAAAAGTGATGCCTTAGATCTTGCACGTGTGAGGAGATTCAACCCAAAACATATCAAAAATACTTCGATTTATTTCTTCCTTTATATCTCCTTCTCTTTTCTCTTCTTTAGGTCTTCTTCTTGCTCTTTATCAAACTTATTGTGAGCTTCTTGGATGTTCTTTGCAAATGAGGTCTAGTCCTTTACATATAGGATTCTTGTCACATCTTGTAGGTTGACTTTTCATTGATATGGACGACTTGTTGCTTACACATTGACAAGGTCTTGGAGGGTCTTTGACTCTATTTTTGACTCAACTAAGTTTTCCTTTACAATCTGTAACATGCCCAAAAGGGTCTTCCATACATGACAATGACTCAATTGACTTGTAGACTCAATAACAAGTCCTAGAAGCACTCAATGGTGCTTGACTTATAAATAAACTTCCCTTAAGCATGAAACCCATGCCTCAAGAATGAAAATAATATATATATTTTTTCTCTTTACATCAAATACATAAAATCATGATTACATATGTCTTTATGAACGCTGAACCTAGTTACATATTTCAAAAGGTAGTGACCACTACTAAGTTTGCATATTTACACTTTTACTCCTACATGTTAAAGTGTTAAGGAAACATAAATAATGGTACATATTTAGTAACCACTACTAAGTTTGCTTATTTACACTTTTACTCGTACATGTTAAAGTGTTAAGAAAACATAAATAATGGTAGAGAGTAACTCTGGATATGTGTATTTATTTCCATCGTGTTCCTATTCATTTTTATGCAAATACTTGCTTTATTCATTTTTAATGCAAATGCTTGCTTAAATTATGATGGACTGTAACTGATGGTAAAAATTATGATGGCTAGATGGTACATAGATTATTTACCTGAATAAGAAGTATTTTAATTTTAGGTGGTTTTCCTATAAAGCTTAACCATGAAAAATTCTTGCACAAATATTTAAAAATATTGGCATAAATATTGCAACTATATCCAAAAATCATGGCAAAAAATTCGAGTTAGTTATCCACATGGCACAAAGACTACAATAAGACCTTCAATGTTATGGTCCAATCAAAAGTTAAAAAAGTAAAATTTTCAATGATATTGAAAAATAAATATTTGTTATTCAAAGTTAAACATTATAATTAACATTGGTTAATACTAAACTAATAGTAATCGCAGAGACTAATAACTAGACTACTAACATTTTAAATAAACAAATTAAAGTTGAATTAAAAAAATAAAATGACTATATTAATTATTCAAATTGAATTATATTGAGTTACTTGAAAATGATTTTAAATGGAAAGTAATGAATTATTGTTGGTTTTGGTTAAGTAAAAGAATAATTATATAAGGATTTATTGAATTTGAGATGAATTAATGCTTTTTTAATTAAGTGAGCTTGGAAGAAAAACGTTTTATGATTATGTTAAATAAAGTGTTTATATATATATAATAATATATAATATATATAATTATATATATTATAAAATTGTTTTATATTAATTAAATAATTAAAATACATGGTTGTTACATTTAAACTAATAAAGGATTTTTTTTTTGATTCACCATAAATACAAATTATCTATCTGTCATCCTTTATTATTATTATCTGATTATTTTCAATTTTCACCCCGGGCGGGGATGGCGGTAAGGAGAGTAACACTAGGGATTCGGAAGGCTTCTTATCTAATGGAAAGCTTAATTTAAATATATGAATTATTTGTTTTGGAAAGTTCTTGGTTCGTTTTAATGTTTTAAATATATAACAAATGTATTAGTTCATTTTTTATATCTTTTAAAAATATTATATATAAAACTAAACAATTTATTTAAATATTTAAAAAAAAATTATTTTTAAGTTTTAGTAGATAGTAACTACTATTAAGTTTGCAGATTTACATTTTTATTCTTACATATTAAAATATTGAGAAAACATAAATAATGGTAGGGAGTAGCTCATTTCCATATTGTTTTTATTCATTTTTCATGCAAATACTTGATATGGGGTGAAGTAACTCAAAGTAAATAGGTTATTTACATGACTATGAGCTAATTTCAAGGATTTTATTTTCAAGTGGTTTTCATAAGAATAAAAAATCACTGCACAAATATTTAAAAATTATGGCATAAATATTGCAACTATATCCATAAATTATGGCAAAAAAATTCAAGGCAGTTATCCACATGAAACAAAAATTACAATAAAAACTTCAAATTTATAGTCCAATCAAATATTTAATTTTTTTCTTTTTTTAGAAGTTAAACATTATAACTTGTATTGGCCAATGCTAAATTAATAATAATCCACGTATAAATCCATTACTAAATCCCATCTTTACAAAAACTATTAATAGATTTATTATTTTTTTTCCCAATAATTATTTTTTATTATATATAAAGATATATAATTTTCCATTTCACATCTTGTTTATAAAATAGATCAACCTTACCATATCTAGCATTGTTCTAAAACAATATAACTCTACCAGAATACATTATAGCTCCTCCACATACACTGAGCAATTTGTAAAAGAAAGCCGGGGGGATATGAGGGTGATGGTTGATACCTTCAATTTCCCTTTATTATGTAGAGATGGATGATTGTGATGTTGATAATTTTAATTGTTTATTTTTATTATACAAAGTATTATTTTACTTTAAAACATTAAATGTAAAAATATTTTAAATTTTAAAATTTTAAATAAAATTTTTTAATATATAAACTATAAATAGAAATTTATACTATAAAGGAAATCTGTTTTTAGGCTGAACTCTCACAAATTTATTATGTTTCATAGTGATAATGTTTTCACTGTCTAAGAAAATAAAATCCTATATGTATGATTTTTTTTAGCCAGTTTTCTAAAATAAGTGTACTATAATTTCTATAAAAGATCCTACTACCAATTTATATTTGCAAAATATTACAATATTTCAAGACATAACAATTTATTTGGCATTTGACGTACTCGATTAAACAACTTCGGCTTCAACATCGTTGTCTCCGGCCTTTTGCTCCTGATCCAGTGCTCTTTTTGTCCTTTTCTTCGCTGGTCTTCTTGAACCAAATAAACGGACAGAAATAGAAGTTCAAAACTTTAACGGACTTATAATTCAATTTGATTTGTTGCCATCCAACCCTAGCAAGAAAAATCATACCCTAAAACGTTAAAAAAAGTGGCAGCCTCCCTCTTCAATTTGAAATAGAAGGGCGATATTTTATCCGGAGTGCGATTCTTTTAGTATGATCGTCGGGTTGCACACTGTTTCTTCACCGGATAGACAGTAATTCTCGGAAGAAACGCGTGGTTCAAAGTAATAATTCATTCCAGGCAAGTCAAGTCACGGTACAACAATTGTTGAAAGAAATGCGTTTGGCAAATAGTGTTGATAAATCTGCTCTGTTATTAGATGCTTTTAAACCTTTGTCTCTGGATACCAGAGACCCATGGTGCAGTTAATGAAGGCAACGAGATAGTTGTTTTGCAGGTGGAAATCAAAGCAGCAGCAGCCTGTCTTGGAGGTTTAAAGAATGGTATTATAAGAGCTGTTGTTCTCAGTTGATTAGATATCCTCTCCAGTTGGCATTTCAAATCCTATTCCCTGTGCAAATGTGGAATCAAGCTGAAGAAATAGGGTTTCACTTAAGTTCCCGATTAAATGGGCGTGATCATGGAGTTGGCAGAGGCATTCATTACAAAACGAAACTGTGTCATAATTTCATGCGACGTGGGTGGTGTGGCCATGGTTCCTCCTGCAAGTTCGCCCATGGAACACAGGATCTCAGATACAATATTTTTTACAAAACCAAAATCTGTACCCATTTCAAGCGAGGGCGCAACTGTGGTTTTCCTTCCGCTTGCCCATTTGCCCACGGACCAGAACAGCTGAGGCCGATACTCATGTATTATTCAAGGCAGAACCTTTTATATTGTTTTTAATTATTTTTCAAGCTGGAGCAATTCTTTGAAATAATTATGAGTTACAGCGAATGTTTTTATCTAAAAGATTTTGCAAGATATATGCGGATGGGACTGTAGATTTCCGATTTAGATGTTTAGAATATTTCAAAATACGATGTTCAGTTAAAAAAAATTATTTTCAACCGTAAAATTTTGAAATATTCTCAAAATTTATTATTAAAGTGTTGATTACGGCAAGGGCTAACCAGTTTGCCATAGGGCATTAAATGCCCTGGTACATTCAGGCTATATAACAAAATAACACACAACTTCAGTGACTACATAAATTAAAAATAAAGGCTGTGTGTTATTTTGTTATATAGCCTGAGCATTTAATGCCCTATGGCAGGCTGGTTAGCCCTTGCCTATATATAACTAGTGAACAAGGTTTTGGTATCATAGTTTGGGTATTGGATTAATGAAAATTAGCATGAGATAAAGGTGTACACAAATTTTATGCAATTTGATTATATAAAACGAGTGAACAAGGTTTTGGTATCATAATTTGGATATTGGATTAATGAAAAATAGCATTGGATAAAGGCCATTGTACACAAATTTGATTATATAGAACTAGTGAACAAGGTTTTGGTATCCTAATTTGGTTATTGGATTTCTTAAAAATTGCTCCATTCCTTTGGAAATGTATGTATCTCATATATTTCTTTGGTGTTTTTTTGATATATGGATTGACAGGAATATCCTAACCATGATTGTACTTCTTCAAACGCACTTGCCTCTATGGTTCTGCCTGCAATTTTGCTTCCCGAATTGAGAAGCTTTGGAACGTCCAGTTGTTCAAGGTATCAATAATAGCAGAGTCCTTTCCATTAGTGTTTTCATCTGAAATGATGAATTTACCATGGCTCCATGATATATTTGTTTGGTGTTTCTTGTCTCCAGTAACAAAAGATTTTGGACGCCTTGTGGTTTTAAAGAAAGGAGAGTGCAGATGGAGTAGGTTGTCTTTTATTTTGACTAACTTGTTCATGTAAAGAGGACTTGGAACAATATTCTCTCCTCTGGAATAACTAATCCGTTGGAAAAAGACCATGTAGTTGCCATACTTGAGAACATATATCGCATTTATTACCATAAGCTGAAGCTCAGTAAATATATTTCCAGTGTTTGCTATTTTTTTTGGGTGCATGGTGATGCTTTTGGAAGCCTCTTAAAATTCATTTATTTAAGGCTGTTCTTTTGCTTAAAATTCATTTATTTAAGTTTATTGTTTTTCTTTTCGATTTATAGAGGCTAATTGTTGGAGATCATCCTGCAATAACCGACTGTGCATATATAACTTCAATATAGGCGATGATAACTCACTGTGAAACTGCTATATATAACTTGTACATGATTACAGGTTTTCACAATGTAAATAAGAGCCCAGTACTATAGGCATATTAGGTAGTTGGTTATTTATTATGTATTTTTTCTTTTTTCTTTGGCAGTGTTTCGTTACGTTAGTTAATCCGTGGATTTTGCACAAAATGTTAGAGTTCTCATAAATATTGAAATATATAAGCCTGTTATTTTACAGTTGGGTTGTCAGTTTTATTTTTATAGAATTATTAGTTTTATTTTTTACTTATTTTGGAAGTTTTTATTGTTCCTAAAAATTAGGTTTATGTATAGTTCATTTGGTCAAGGTTTATATATAGCTCATTTTGTCGAGCAAGTGTTTTTTCTCTTTTTCAATTTTGTAAATTTTTAACAGAAGAATTATTTAACTTTACAGTTTGATAAGTTTGTGGGTAATTTTAATATATTTGTTTTTTTCCAAACCAAAAAATTATTTTATTAATCAAACAATGATTGACCAAATGCAATTAAATTATAAAATGAAATATAAAAATATGAAAAGAATTTTTTTTTGATTTTTTTTTTTTTTTTTTTTTTTTTGTTTTTTTTTTTTCTCAATTGTTATAAGAATTCTAATAGTTTGTTTTTTTGGGTTAAATAATATTAGTTTATATATAGATTTAATATGGTGAAATTTTTTTTAGGGCATTTAGATTGTGTAAGGGTTACTCATTAAGTTTGTGATTTCAATAAATTTTTGTGGAATTTTGTAGAAATTAAACCAAAAAACCCACTTCCTAAAAATCTCACTAAAAACAACTAATTATCATTCTAAAATTCATAAAATTCATATTATATATCAATCAATATTTATAATTGCCATTTTTTATAATTCATTTTAATAATATAAATAACTTCATAAATCTATATTATATATTAATCAATATTTATAAAAATCAGTCAAATTTTTATTTTTTCAATCATCAGTCATAAGGAAAGTGGAAGATGGTAATCAATTTGTTAGTTGGACATAATCAACCTAAAATACAATCTTTGTCCAACGGCTTAGTACATAATCAAAGTACCTTCTTTCTTGAATAGCTTAGCACATACTCAAACTGGTAGGAATGTCAGCCCTTTGACATTGATGCTAATGTGCCTCCTTTCCTCTCTCTTTTGGTTGTTTGTCAGGGCATACTATCGCAAAAGGGAAATTGGTCATTTAGACAGAGAGTTGGTCGAGTAGACAACCAATGAAGAACAGTGGCGTGGGGAGGACGAACGAAGCCATAATACCTAAAACCAATGAAAATGAAATTCCCACCATTAGAATCGGTTAAATAGTCACGAGAGGAAGGGGACAGGAACATGCTTGTAACAAAGAGACAGCAAAACAGGGGGAGACCCCTCACCGAAAGAAGATATGAACATGAATGAGATAGTGTTTCGCTAAACGCTTTCTTAATCCGGCCTAATTTGGGTGGCGTATGGAAGTGAGTAAGTTGAATTTTCTCTTTTTATTGTGCGGTTTTCATATCCAAATATAGATCAATTATACATTGAAACAACTACGATAGAAAGCCTTTATTTCTCTCTCACCAAGGGTAGGGCTTTTAGGTAGTCTGGGTACTTCACTCAAGTGGAAGTAACTTTTTCTTCTAGTTAGAGTAATGTAATTATATTGTAGTTTACTTATGTGATATGAGTTATTTCAACAACTACCACTATAACCTATAAGTACCTAAATATGCCTTTTCCACATTCATATTAACTATGATTACTTGTCTCTTTAACATAATGGTATCAAGACTATATTCAAACATAAATTCCATGAATTACTCAAAACAATAATTAGTAAAGTTGAGCAAGGAGGCCATGTATCATTAAAGACAACAATCTTAGTGAGAAGCCAAGTTGTTTAAGTTAGAACAAAACCGACTTGTTGAAGCTAGGGGCATCATATGTGCAAACTCCAAGCCATTAGAGCCAAGCAAGAAGAAAGAGTCAGTCGTTGAAGACAAAGAAACCATTTATGCAAAGCTTAATTGTTTGAAGTTTGAATTGGTGTTGGTGAACGTTGGATTTGAGAGTTGGATGTGAGAAGTTAACCCGCATAGGAATACATCCCGACTCTGTGCGTGGTTAGTTCACATGAGTCTGTCAGAAGTTACAACAAAAAAGCATAAAGGTAATCCCTAGGGTTTTTTTGGTTGTTTTTTTATTGGGTGTTTATAGAGGTTGTTTTTTTTGTAAGTCAACCACTTTTATTAATTCAAGAAAATATTATATTGTGGTGAGCACAACTTCAAAATAACTATGACCTCACTCTTACTAGAATTGTTGGCTAACAAATAAAAATAAAAATAAAAATAAACAAACATCAACAAAAGAAAACTAGATTGTCCACTAATTTTCCATATAGACCAAAACTATCCCAAAACCAAAATACATCTCGTCCTCATCCTTAAACATTCGTATTACTTGGATCCGTGTTATCAGGATCACCACCCCTCGGGCAGTGAAATGCTTCATGAATATGAGACTCCATATGTGCCATTCTCTCTTTAAAGTTATCCAACCATGCTTGGAACCATTTTTGACCTTTGCGAAGGGAGATTAACTAGTCTAAAATATGCCATTGGTTGTGCTGTAATAATTTCGTTGCGTTCAGTGTTTCAGTCTCTAGCCAAATATTCAATTGCTACCATCACTTGTTGAATTTGCGCTTTCACAGAGTTGAAGGGTGGCTGCAAGTACACACGCCTAGGGAGGAGGCTTTCCACTGCTCCAGCTCCTCCCTATCATCCCGCGGATCCATATGATGCCCAACTCCTTGCCTACACACGCCCCCCTTCTCCGATGCTACCCTCATTAGCGAAGCATGAGCATACTCAGTTCCAGAATATATGAATAGGAGAATTGCCCTTAGGTCCAAAAAGCTCCAGTGAATGATATGACCAATCCACACGTCAAAGACATATACTCCAGGATTTTTCCAACCACCTAATAAGTGATTTGCCCAGGAATAGAGATAAACAACTTCCAACCACACACGACATGATAAACCTTCCAAAAACAAACCCACCTAACACTTGCTTTGTCACCAACTCTAGACTGTCTACACAACTCCCATTCCTCGGATTGGACACCACCACCAAATAGCTCCTCCACCCCTCTGTGTCTTTGGAAGCTACAATTTACCACCACGTTTAGATCCCAAGACTCCCTAATGTTCCAACACTGCTCTTCAAGAGCCCAAAACCACAAAATCATTGATGATGCGAACAAGAAAATAAGAAAATGAAACCACCACAATTAAGAGGACGAGGAGTCTTATGAAATTAGGCCACCAATACCATCTACCAATCGTAGAAATTCCCTTATGCGCTCCTATAGAGAGTAGACAAGACAAAATTACCTACGCAAAGGCATAGATTTTTCTTTCATTGCCTAGGTTGATGACAAGCCAATCTTCAAGTAACGTTATCCACCTGACCAACGTGAAATTGGCCTTGTCCCGAGAAATGCACCACAAGATTGGGTCCCAAGTGGCGATATGCATTACATGCGGAGCCACCATCACTCCAAACTCTCCCCGCCTATTGTTCACATTCACCACCGTAACACCAGAAAAAGGGAATGACTCACCTATAAGGCCTCCCCTTGCATCTAAACATACGACACCCCCAATAGACCTCTCCTTCATTTCCCTCCACTTGCAAATATGTTCTAACATCAAGAACAAGAAAATTAAACCCAAGAGTTTCTCCAAAACGTTCACCCATAAGGTGCCAGGCGAAACTTATTCAATACACTTCCACATCCTTAATTACGTGTGGTGTTTGCATTTATGCCCATGTCCTATGATTCCATTCAGGGAGATGACAGCCCCATCGGGGAAGAGGTTGTTTGATTTTATTTGGTAAAAGATTGCATATTTATTTTTCTAGTGAAGGCTACAGTAAATTGTTTGTTTATAGAGGCCACTAATTTTTTTTTGGAGATGATAAATAAATTTATTTTCTGTTTGGTGAAAGTTTGTTTTTTTCCATAATGTGGAGGCCATAATTCATGATTTCTTCTGGTGAAGTTATAGTGACCATATAACCCAATAAATGGCTTCATATAGCCAAAGCATTGCCCCGATTCCTACTTTCATAGGGAGGAAGTATGAAATATGGTATATAAAAATGATTACTTTGTTGAAGGCTCATGATGTTTGGGATTGTATCATATGGTTATCAGGAGCCTGCCAATGAAGTAGCTGAATAGGTTATGGCTCAGAGAAATTAGCTGAGAGTACATAGAATGAAGGATGAAAATACATTGCATCTCATCCAAAATGCATTGGATAGCACCATTTTATCCAAGATAAATCTCTTACAAAGTTATGGACAATTGCTTGGGATATCTTCGAGAGCACCTATGAGGGCACTACCAAAGTGAAGACAATGAAACTCACACTTTGAAAAGACATTTTGAAAGAGTAGTAATGCAAGACTAAGAGTTGATGGATAAGTACATGACCCGAGTACGAACGACTATAAATCAATTCAATTAGTATGGTGAAGATGTGTCAAATTAGAAGATAGTCGAAAAGGTTTTTAAAATCCTTTCCAAAAAGTTTGCAACATTTGAAAAATAAGAAGATCCAAGAACTCTTTGTAGATGAATTGATGGGGTCCCTTCTCTCCCATGAATCCAAAATCAACATAAAATGACAATTCCACACTTGAAAAATTACATATGTACAAGGGTATTGTCTCAACATAGGAAAACTATCTTGGACACACAATCTGTTGGTTGAGAGAATATCTCAACCACACACAAATCTAGGAACATAGTTAGGAACAAACTCCTCTAGTTAGAAAGACACAACTAAGACAAGTAGGAATTACATCTTCCAACACACCCCCTTAATGAGTACTTGTCTCAATATCAATCTGCAACGTCTAGTTGTGGTCAAACATACCAAAAGAATATGTTGATGTCCATATAAAGGAGCAACCATCCATCAGAAAGCATGGGTGATAACTGCTACAACTGCTAGTATTGTAGGACGTCCTTCGCATACCATTA
The DNA here is from genome assembly GCA_000404065.3 of Pinus taeda. NCBI lineage: Eukaryota > Viridiplantae > Streptophyta > Pinopsida > Pinales > Pinaceae > Pinus > Pinus taeda. The sequence goes on along the minus strand of APFE031692287.1, from coordinate 9,341 downwards.
TAACTGCATACATGTACCTGTACCTATAAATACCCCTCCAAAATCATCATGGGTTTTATCGGATTACCCGTAACCATGCTCTGGGTTTTATCAGATCACCCTCAACCATGCTCTGGGTTTTGTCGGATCACCCTCAACCATGCCACCAAGGCTCAACACAGTCACGAAGGCACTCTAGTGACTCCAGGCCACAAGCTTGCCACTAGGGCACTCCAGCCACTCTGGGCTACAAAATTGCCGCTAGGTCACTCTAGCCACTCTGGGCCACAAACCTGCCACTAGGGCACTCCAGCCACTCTGGGCTACAAACCTGCCACTAGGGCACTCCAGCCACTAAGGCTCACCAAAGACTCGACTCAACCAGGCTGAGGGTTTTCTCGGCTAACCCTAAACCATGCCAACAGGAATCTCTGTCATACTTCACTCTTACATGTGGTTTGGCTTATCACAAACTGACACTGCGAATACAAAGTGTTTTTTAGATTACCATGAACTATATGGGTATACACATGCCTCATTAGGCTTACATTTCACACACCAACTCTGCAGTTACCAGGTACACACTTTACAAAGATCACTACAAAACACCCTAGACTTGTTTATTAATAAAATGTGACTCATAAAACAACATGCTAGTGTGTCTATTCCACAAACTCACACAAACTTTCACCTAGTTGTCCATCATCATTTAATTTCCAATGTTGCTGCTGCACAAAAACAATATTTATTGCACTTCAACTTTGACTATGAGCGCCTTTAATCTCTTCTTTCTTTTTTCGATTTAATTGTCTTGGATTCACTTGCATGATTTATTAGAGTAACTAATTCTAACAAAACCACTCCATTAAGTTAGCTAGGCTCAGTGCTTCTAATTCCAAAACATTTATAAATACCACATTATTTTGGTTCTCATTGGAGTTTTTTTTTTAAGTATGCAATTCTAACAAATTGCACTTCTACATTGAGTTGATCAGGCTCAATGTGTTTACCTTCCCAAACTCCAATTAAATTCAGAAAACTGAGGTTGCCACATTCCTCAAGCCATAGATTTCTGATAAAGTCTTCAATCTAGTTCGCTTCATTTTCAACCATAAAAATTCTTGCCTCGCTGAAGTACTGGTATTGCATTCACCATCCTCGAATCCACAAACAAAAGCAATTCCAGAGACGAATTCATTTTTCTCCAGAGCTAGCTCGAACAGTCCACCGCATCATAATCTTTGGAAGACCTGTACTTTTCCGGTCTAGGCATCTGCAAGCGTCAGCCACACTTCCGCTTCTGCTGACTTGCTTGCACTTGTTGCATGATTTCGACTAGGTTCACCTCAAAAGCCACATTTTCCTCAACCGATTAATCCATGTACATATACATGATGAACCCACAAATTTACAGATCCATAAGATTAAGATAATCTATTTGCCCGAATCCCGGACCAAGACTACCAAGAGAGTTGCTCTGGCTTCCGTCCTCAAAGGAGACCAAAAAGCTGGCCTAGAATCGCATCTAAACTCATTAAATTGAAGATCACCAAACACTCTTTGCAATATTATGGATCTTGAACACGCTCTTTCTCCATGCGAACTGCGAGGATTTGGCCAGACCCAGTCCACAAACAACAAATACCTCTCCATGTCGGCCCTCAAAGCTCCACCATCATGGCTCAGATGTTCGCCACAACCCTGTTGCAGAAAGCGGCCCAAATGGGCGCCATGACCGCTAACGACAATCCCTCCAACACCAATATCTGCGCGAAGGATGATCAATCCGAGCGTGTTGATGCTCGGTAAAAACTTCGTCATTGCTCTCATACAATGATATGAAAATACAACCTCAAATCAATCCGGCGCCACGCCCGACTTGTGCAGTAGGAGCCTACTCTATTCACCACCACCATCTATGAAAACATTTTCTACCACTATGAGGGCGCTTCAGAGAATCCTTGTTGTTTGCCACACATAAGTCCTGTAACATTTATGGTTCTCTATTGATTCTCTCCATTGTCGTCAAAAGAAGTAAGACGAAGAAAATGCTCACAGTGGCTCTGTCGCAAGTCATAATCAATGTAGGAAAAAAAACCATGGTAAATTGCAAATAACACTTAAAAAAAAATGCAATAACCTATTCCAACTCCGACATCTACACATAACAATTTCAAGATTCACACAAGCATCAACACCATGACAAGAACTGTAGGTAAACACCATTGATTCTTCTCCAAGCACGTAGGCGAACCGGTGCCTGGACACGATCTCCGGTAACATGATGCCCAAGCTATAAACATCACTCTTGCTACTCACACCCGCTTCCATGAGCCATTCAAGCGCCATGTAGCCCGGAGTGCCTCTCGTCCCAACTGAGAAGCCTATTAGCATCTATAGGGAAGAGCCAGCTTGTATCCACAGATACACAGACTCACATATCCGTTGCTCCTCCATGATGGACAGATTCACCGTCGCCTAATCACCCTTGATCATCCACAAAACTGTCGAAGAGCCACAGATCAACCAAGTTGAGTATAGAGATGCTCCTCCTCTTCTCCAATAGTTATAACCTCCAACACTTTATTGCATCGCACCACATATCCACAAGTCTATGTTTATGGACAAACAAAAAATAAAAAATATACCCTCTTATTTCCCTAAGCCCAGGATGGGCCAAGACCACGAGGGGCCAGACCCTCAGGGGCTCTGATACCATGTTAAATTTCCATAAAGGAAATCTGTATCACATTAATCAACTATGATATTACATATATACAGGAAGTGTTGTCTCAAGATAGGGAAACTATCTTGGACACACAATCAGTTGGTTGAGAGAATATCTCAACCACACACCAAACTAGGGAAACCACTCATATAAAATAGGAACAAACTCTTTACATATAAAGTCACAACTGAGACAATTGGAATTACATTTTCCAACATGGTTAAATTTCCATAAAGGAAATCTCTATCACATTAATCAACTATGATATTACATATATATAGGAAGTGTTGTCTCAAGATAGGGAAACTATCTTGGACACACAATCAGTTGGTTGAGAGAATATATCAACCACATACCAAACTAGTGAAACCACTCCTATAGAATAGGAACAAACTCTTTACATAGAAAGTCACAACTGAGACAAGTGGAATTACATTTTCCAACACTCCCCCTTAATGACTACTTGTCTCAATATCAATCTGCAAGATCTACATCTAGTCGAGTCCCGTAATTACACCTTGTACCTTGTTCATGCAATTGTTGATGTCCATATAAAGGAACAACCATCTACTGGAATGCATGGGTTCCAAACCGTTGCAACCGCTAGTATACTAGGAAGTCCTTCAGATACATGGTTCATCTAACCTCTTGATGAACTCCCCCTAGCTATAAAATTTCACCTCATGGAGTCTAAAACCAATACAGCCCACCCAAGTGTATCCATCTCGCATGACACACTCTTCCAGGGTGTTAAAACTCTCTTACAGAGGGAACACATAAAAAAGGGTATGCATGCTGTTGTATAGGTAAATCCCCTCTACGGATAGAGGCGATCCCTACTAGCCCAACAGGGGTCTAGCAATAATCGAACAATGCTACACCGCAGGTTCCTAGTTGTAGTTAACAAGTGGGTGAAGAAACCTACTTGGATTCCAACGCTATGTTTGTCGAAGAGATGATCCTCTCGCTCCTTTGCTCCAGCCGATCACAATTCTCCGCTATCCTCGCGGACGAACACCTGCACAGGCAAAGAGAGAAAACACAAGCGTAAAATATACTAACAACAACTATGTATCAGTCAGGAAAGGATACAATTTACATCGATCATTCATAGGACAAATGGAAATGGAACCATAAGAGTGGTCATCTATCTTTATTAATCAGAAAATAGAGTAAGGTACAACCAAAGTCCTGACACTGAGTCCTTCTCTAGAGGGTCCAGCCAGCATGTCTTCCAAGCATTCACCTTTGAAGCAAATCTCCCAAGTCAAAGGGGTCTCTCTCTCACATACAAGGCAACAAGCTCATGACCTTCCTCAAGCTCAAAGCAATCCTCACACAACACACCAAATGCCTACAAAGAGCAACACTAAAATGCACTAAGAATTCCTCAATCAAAGTCTATATGTTCCCAAACTAGCTGCTCATGGGCCATGGAGGAGGCTTATAAAGAGAAGGAGTCTCCATGAATAGGTAAGAGATGAGCTTTCCCCCAAGATAAGTGGATGGTCAGTCGAACAGACATGCCAGAGAAAGGATGGCGACCTCAACAATGCTAACAACCAAGTCTGGAGGGATCTGGAAGGTTGGCTGTTAGAACAAACTCGCTCAAACAGGATCAGCGCGGGTGAGACACTAGGCTGGCGTGCTGACATCGCAGATCAACCATAGAGGAGGTCTGGTCAGCGCTCAACAGTACAAACGGAGGGCGCGCTGTCCGTAAAATTGGACCAGCACGGAAAACACGTGTGCTTCCGCGCTGGCAGCACAGCAGTTACACTGGCCTCCGCCTGTCAGTGCGGTTATTTAATGAACAGACGCGATGATCCATTTAACTTAGGAAAAGAGGGTTTTTAGCCATTTCAAGGAGCATGAGCTTAGGTGAATGTGTTTTTATAACACAGTAGGGAGACTGACATGATGGCAGTGACATTTTACTGTGTAACAAATGCCCCCTAAAGCATGAAGCCCGAGAGAGTGGGAGGGGTGAAATGCTTTACAAGACTGCTGGACTGGAGCACCACCAGGAAGAACCTACAGGCAGATACAACTGATATTTCAATTACATGTAGTCTAGGCATGGGCGCAGCCATCCAAAAGACATGTGAAATAAAGGTTTGTGGTGTGGACGCAGCCACCCAGCCGAAGAGACCATAATGATAAGAGGTATGGTCGCAACCATCCTTGAGAGACTCAGGTATGGTCGCAGCCATCCATCAATGATTCATGTAATGATGTCCCACAAAATCGCAACCTGGCCCACAATGGACTAGAACCAGGGTCTTGCGCTCCATCCAAACCCAAACAAAGTACAAGTTCAAACATGTGAATACATGTGTCGAAGTCGAACATGTTTGAACATCGTTTGATTACCAGCCAATGATGGAAGCTGTTAACAGACGCAAGAGGGGCCACCAATGATGACGATGGTCCTCAAGGTACTATAGGTACAATCCATGGCATGTGAATAAATGAGCCAGTGTCGAACACCCATGGAGTCATTCTATCGGAGGCCAATGATGAAAACCTCGCGTCGAACACGAAGAGCCTGCCATTGAGGCATGCAGGCTCCAAGGTACCTGAAGGGAGTCTCTAGGTCACTCCTGGATAATGAGCTGAAGTCAACAGGAAGTGATCTTTATCGAAGGTGGGCCATAGTGTTTCCCACATCATCGACGCGAGACGGGTAGAGACAAGTTTGTTTTGCGTGAAATATCAGAGGGAGGTTATACTCGCAGAGGCCAACTTCTCTTGAACATATCGGCGGTACAATGACGGATTTGGCAGTATTTGGGGGTCAAATGATCAGAGGTCGTAATGAAGGGACAATGAGCAGATGAATGGCCAAATAGGATAACCCAAACCCATGGAGGCAAAAGTGAAGCGAGATGAGATGTCCCCACCTAGACACAGTGCAAACAGTCCCATGTTCAAGAGCGACATACTGCCGATGACGACGATTACAGTTCCTTTATTTCCCCCACCATTTTGGCGAGTACCCCGATTATTTTTGGATGACAAGCTTGACGGGGATAACATATGCTTGGAGAACGTCATTTCGATGGAGCCCGATGTCATTTAGTTTTAACGAGCCTGACAAAGGAATAACTCGGCGTCTTTTCACGTTTAGAGAGTTTGAAAAGACAGTTGAAAAGGAAACTCCAGGGGGGGTGCTTTTTTGTAAAGTTGTGTCTCTCGAGCCCGAAAAAGTATAAAACGATGCTCGAAAGAACCGCTCGATCATTACGACCGAGGAGTACTTTTCGTAAATAGTGACATCGACCCGAAAAAGTAAAAAAACAATCAATATCACGTCATTCCAGAACCAATAACGAGCGCGAAACGACAAACACCCGGCAATCTTTATTATTTTAAACAGTCAAAAAAGAGCTTTAAAACGACCGCCTCTCGTTCCTTTAGAGGAGCTGAGAGGGGGCTCGGCAATCTTTTCTTGTTTCATGTCAGAAGAGGGCTTAACGACGACATTTTTTTGGACCAAGTGTATAGGAATCCACCGCAACCTTGCTGGTTCTGAGGATCTGCATACGACAAATACCCACATAAACCTGTTCGACATGTCAAAAAATCATAATAAAACATGCATTAGGACATAATTTAATCACATTGGATGAGTTCATGGCAAAACTATAGTAAAAACCCACATTTATAAGGAATTTTAACCAAATTTAGAAATTTTACTATAAATAGGAGGTTTTGTAAAATCATTTTTACCATTTTACCATTGGAGCTCTGAAGAACGTTGAAATACTACAAAGTTGACGGAGCTGATTCTTCCTTATCCGGACGTCGATTTCCCGACCGTTGGTTCCAGGTAGGTTCCTCTTGTCCTGCCTTTCATTTTAGTTATGTTTTCATGCAAATCCACCGTGGGATTTGGCCGTTTGGCCAAATTTTTGGCACGTTGGAGCGCTCTCGGTCAGCGCAGATTTCCCTATCGGGTCCGCGCTGATTGGGCTTTCCAACACACAACTCATTTTCGGTTAGCGCGGAAAACCCATGTCCTTCCGCGCTGACCCAGTGACATATTAATTTTTTAAATTTAACTGTTATCTTTCATATGCAAGCTTCTAAATGAGTTTTTGGTGACTTTGCAGGGCACTATGGCATTTACTTGGTAGGAGAGGGACCATGATAACGAGGATGTTGCCACTTTCGCTGATGTCGGATGCTACAATGCAATGCAGGCATGCGGTTTGATGAAATTTTTTCTCACTCCGCGATTGAGAGCTCAGCCGGACTTGCTGGAGCTGCTGATCAGAGCATGGAACCCAATGGATGGGAAATTCACCATCCGGGGTCGAGACATTGAGTTCGACTCTACTAATATCTACTTTTTGACTGGGTTGTCTCGCCGAGGCCCGATGCCCATTTTGGAGGGGCAGCGTCCTAGCGGCGAGACGCTAGATCGGCTGATGGCTCATGTCTTCCCACAAGCGGTCAAGACACGGAGCGGGAAATGCAGTATCCCGTCGGTAGGTGTTGGTGAGCGTGCCGACATAGTTCTCCGTACCATCCTTTTCCTAGTTACGCGAGTAGCAGGGAGCCTGGCGAACCATGAGGCCTCAAAGGCCAATCTCTTGCTTGCTCTGGATTGCTTAGAGCCCACGATCTTTAACTGGGCGGCGGCGGTGACGAACAGCATGAAGAGACAACTGAACAACTGCCGACGCGGAGAGTCGAAGCAGTTCGGTTATGGTTCTCTTCTACTCCCACTGATGGTCGAGCAGGTGCCGGCCCTCCGGCTACAAACCATGGTATTAGACCCGCCACGCAATGCACGGGAGACGAGGGCCACGAAGTGGTCTCGGGTCATGCCTCGCGGAGGTGGTGGACGTTCAGTTTCTTGGGGCCTCTGCTTCAGAGAGTGGCTAGAGAGCCAGGTCATTTTCATCGAGGACTGGCCGCATGCCGGTATCGATGTCCGTGGAGATCCGGACATGCCGCTGCCTGCAGGAGAGCAGTGGGATGACGGAGGTATGTCACTTGATCTTTCCATTTTCATTTATATGATGTTTTTGTATTTTTAATGTACATGTCTTAATATATTCTCATACTGTGTAGATGTAGGACCTGTGAGAACCCTCGGCCTAGCTCCAGAGGCACGGAGGGCAGATCAGGGTGTTGGCGCCTTGGCTTTGGCTCCCGTGGGAGGTGACCAGGCGGAGACGGTGATCCGCAACCTGGAGGGGTTGCTAGCAGGAGTTCCTGATTATCAGGGGATCGAGGAGGTCCCCTTGGCTGCGCAGATTCATACAGTGGGTGTGGAACCCAGGATGCACCGCTTATTGAGGTGGGTGGCACGAGCAGTGGCATGCTACAGAGAGCATAACCCACCACAGTAGTCGCCTAGATTTTATTTCCACTGTTGTTTTTTGAGAGACATATGTCTCATATGTACTGAGAATTTTTGAGACACATACATTTATTTTTGAGTGCCTTAGTGCGCCACACGATATATATATATACATGGTTTTTTTATTGTATCTTATGCTTCTTATGTTTATGAATTTACATATTTCGCAAATGTCTGTCTAATACATAGTTAGCCAATGCATCAGTTACAGCATTAAGTCTTCTTGGAATGTGATGATAAGTAATGTAATCAAAATCTCTTTCCAATAACTTAACATGTAAATATAACCTTAATATGTGATGGTCTCTGACGGAATATTGTCCATTGAGTTGGTGAACTACAAGCTGTGAATCCAATTTTACAACCAATGAGCGGATTCCGAGGTTAATTGCCTCGGCCAATAATTCAATTACAGCACTATATTCAGCTACATTGTTTGTCGTGCAACCTAGACACACACCTTGAATGTCTACCAACTCACCATGAG